>BMAU01018378.1:110000-172500 GCA_019973935.1 Trichonephila clavipes | reverse complement strand
TTTAAATACATTGTTTGAAACTTGTGATGGATGACATTTGATTTAAATGCAGTTTTTTCACATATTAGTTCATTAATTGTATTTAATTAATGAATAAATAATAACAAACAAACAAAAATAATCGAACACCATTTATGAACTTGTTGTGTACTTGTAGTACAATAAATAGCACTTTAGACTCCTAGTCCAGAAAGGTCGAGGTTTCGAACCCCACCTAGGATGGCCCTACTGGTATTTCTTTTTACTATACTATTCTATTGGAACAATTAAATTGAATGAATTACTAAACAGTAACACAAAATAGTAGTCCAACATCCTATATAGAAAGAAAAAATGAAATTGGCAAGTAAAATCGCTATTTGGCCACTTAATATTATGATTCCGTCATATGTATATACATATTAATTGCAATAAAATGTAATAATTAATAAAAAGTGACTAAAAGAATTTTTTTTCTTTCTTGACCTCATTTGGAATTGATTCTGAGCTTTTTTTTAATATTACTTGTTTTTTAATCATTTTAATATCGCTATGGCTGTTAATAATATATGTTCGAAGTGAACACTTTGAGCATAAATTATTACAAGATCAAATATCTATTCCAAGGAAGCCTTGAGAGTATTAAAGATACTTTAAATTCTAAATAACACTATACACTTTTGTAATGTTACTTGTGGTTGCAGTCTGAAAAGGGAAGAAAATTATCACTGCAGATTTCTGCATATCACGTCCAATAGTCAAATTGATATTATTTTCATTTGTTCTGCTTTGGAATCTTGTGGTGAAACATCGAATGAATGAAGAATAAGAGATAGTTGGGACTTCAGTCCTTCTATTGAAAAATACTAAAAAAAAAATCCTACTTTTTTTTCTGTTTAGCGATACAAATGGAGATCATGAGATAATGGATAAAAAATTTATTCGAAGGTTAACAAACAAAAACAATTTAAAAGCATTATACTGTCAGAAAAAATGAAATATACGCACACTCTCCATTTTCAATTATGATGACTTAGACACCTTTGAAAAAAAATCTAAAAGGTACAAACATCAAAACTTTACTAGGCAGTTCATTAAAAACTATTAACTTCTAAGTGGTTACATACCTTCCTGAAACAGTTTTTGATTCCAATGATGAAGATATTAGTGTTCTCCATTTATTCGTTTTATTTCTTTTATAAAAGGATAAGTACTTGTATAGACAGGATTTCTATAGCTGAGGGGTACTCAGCCTTTTTTCTGCGGTGCCTCATACATACTTCAGCTACTTCACGTCATACATATGTAATTTATTTCACGCGGGCCGCAAAAAGAGGATAAATGGAGGACTGGAGAAATGCTTTATAATACGAAGATAACATTGAAAATTTAAAATGTAGAAAATATTGATCAAAATAGTATAACTCTTGTTTTTTGCTTTTTTTAATTATTATTCTTTATATTTTTTTGTCATGAACACTAATTTAGAAGAGTTCAAGAAACACTCAATCACAATTTCTGCATCAGTACAAAGTTTCATATGATTACGAATAATATATCAAACTTCGTGGGATATCTTTGTTCCCTTTGTGATACTACCACTAACAAAACACTTTGCTGCTGCTGCAAAGATTATTCAAGAAAGTCTATTTATCTCCGCTTGAAAGAGATATTCGAGGAAAAATGTCATTAAACGATTCATGTTTATTGGTATTTTGTAAATTTAGTACTTTCGTGACAAATCAAACAATTACTGATCCATGTTCGTTTTTCACTACAAAATAGTCAACCTCCCAATCGTCTTGAAATGATATATTGCTTTCGAATACTTTTCAAATGCAAGATATTAAAGATAGTTAATAATTAGTTCCACCCATAAAATGGTCGCTACTCCACTGTTGTCTGTTTTCACTAACTGTAACCATTCCAATTAGAATAAATAACATCAAAAAGCAAAAGAGATATACATCTGATTTCTTGACTAAGAATTTCCCACCAAATGTTTAATACATTGTTCTTAAATAAGTAATTTTCTCAGAGCAGTTGGTTGAATATAGCTGATCTAGATCCATAAAATCGAATGAATGAATATTAACGTCGTAATGTTCAGCTACACGAGGGCTTTTGGCGACGGACAAGGTAATTTTGAACCATGGTCAAGTGACGAGGACGGCACCTGAACTGGCACCCCCCTCTCCTAATTACCACACCACACCAACGGGAGGACGTTTCAGCTCAAGACAGATTTAGCTTGCATTGCTGCTCTACACGGTGGGTCTTCAGTGGTACTGGGCTCGAACTGGTGACAAAGTCAGCCCCGATCCGATACCTATACCACTCGGCTACCGCGACTCCATTGAACCCAGAGTTGGCTACTTATAAAAGAATTTATCAAAGATCTTGAGTAAAAATTCCTCTATTTCGACAGAGACATATTAATGCAAACATTGATGTAATTTTTTTATTATAAAGTTACATAGTTTGAACTTTATTTATACATACAATTAAAATATCAATTTTCAATAGATTTCTCTACGTCTGAGTCAGGACTAGGTTCAAGATCCCCTATTTATTTTAAACTTCTTCAGGGTGAATGGACTCATGGACCTGATCTAGCTCTGTTGATCTCGGGGGTGAGGAACAACAACAACGTCTGAGTGTCGACGGTAATGAAAAGGCAGACTTAGTAATTAAAAGGGGAAAACTTGAGATGCAAGACAACAAACCACTTCCTCCAGAGTCACAAGAAAACCCACATTTTAAAGAAATTAGTGGATACTACTAAATCTGACCAGGCAGAAATATCAAACGACACAAATCCTGGGCTAACATTCAAGACACGTGGAAAGTTTGTCAAAAGCCCCGTAAAGAGGCTGTGACAAACTTCAGACTGCAAATAGGTCATGTTTACAAGACACATCATCTTAATAAAATAAGCATCCTTCCATCAAGTGTATGCTAAGCTTGTAATTCGGGCATCATGAATGCAGACCATCTTCTTATATGCCCAGAATTTAAAAAAGAATCTCAAAGGCAGGGTGAGATAAGTAAACTAAAGAGTGTTTTTTTTTCAGGTATAGAAGTTTAAGTTGGCATTACTTTCCAAGACGGCGACCGATTTAACAGCTGTCAAGTGGTTTATTCTCAGTTTGTTTTGGCAATTCATCAAAACGATCATCAAGCAAGGCGTAGATTCGTCGAATGGGCCCAAAACGAGATTGCCGTTGTTCCCGATTTTCGTAAGCGAATTTTGTTTGAACAATCATGATGTCCAGGAGCTGTGGTTCCAACAAGACGGCGCAACATGTCACACAGCTCGTGCCACAATCGATTTATTGAAAGACACGTTTGGTGACTGTTAACTCGTGAGTTCTTTTCCGACCGTGTTCGAATTGTGACAAGAAAATAATTGCAGACAGGATTTGGTCCAACTTTTATTCCATACCTTCTATGGGACATTTCTTAAAATCAAGAATATATTGCGATGTTACAGGATTACGATACATCGTTCAGCCGTGTCTACTTTTCACGACGCCGGCTTTTTCCGTCACCCTCTCTCTTCTCTCCCGTTCCGACCTTTTTCTCCCGTCGTTGCCAGATCCTTTTCTCTATATCGTCTCTCGTTCGACCTGTTGCCAGGTGCAGGCAGCGGTTCCTTACACGCCCCACCTAAGAGTAAAATTTGCCCCTTGTGGCTGATTTTACCATATCAGACACCAGGAACAGAAAATTCACAAACCGTGACACAGAAAATCCACAAACAGAACACACAATAATTGCAACAGTCAAAAGTCTTGATGATTGTTCTAGTGAAAGTTCCTTAATACAAACACATGAAATAATATTAATAGTTCACCCAATTGAAATAAGTGACTATGTTCCCAGAAAGATCTAAACTGTAATGGGATTGCAAACAGAAACATAGAAAACACATTATACAAAAAAAACACTAAATATATACAATACAGTCCTTATCTTAATCTAGACAATGCATCTGCACTCCTATGTTGTATACCTGGCCTGTGAGTAATGGAGTGATTCCATCTCTGTAACGCCAGTGCCCAACGGGTTAGCTTGGGACTTTTTGGAGTGGTTTGATTTAGGTACTTAAGAGGATTATGATCAGAAATGATCTCCACCTTGGCACCATAAATCCATTTGTCGAATTTATTCAACCCGTATAACACTGCCCAGGCCTCTTTCTCGATGCTTGCCCAGTTCTTTTTGCGTAGCATTGAATTTTTGACTAGCAAAAGCTATTGGCCTGTAAATTCCTTCGGTATCTTGCTGTGTCAGACAGCAACCAACCCCATAATCTGATGCATCACAATGCACCTGGAAAGGTAAATTGGCATCAGGGGTAGCAAGACTAGTTACTTTACAAATTAATTCTTTTAGCTTAACAAAAGAATTTTGCTCAGCCTCCCCATGAAACGTCGTTGGGTTTATTTTTTTGGTTAACTCCGTAAGCGGAGTGGATATTTCTGCATAATTTGGGATATATGCACGATAGAAGCCCATTAGTCCTAACACTGACCTAACCTCTTTCTTAGTGGTAGGTCTAATTAGCCTTTTATTGCTAATATTTTATCTTCATCAGGACCATGTTTACCTCCCCCTATTGTGTGACCCAAATATTTTATTCTCTTAGCCGCGAAAGAACACTTATCCAACCTCACCGAGAACCCCAGTTTTTCTAACTCAGTGAGAACTAATTCTAAGTGAACTAAATGTTCTTCAAACGTCTTTGAAAATATTACGACATCATCCATGTATGCCTGTGCATACTCTGAATGAGATTTTAAAATACGATTCATTTCTCTTTGAAATGTACCGGATGCCCCAGCAAGTCCAAAGGGCATCGTTTTCCACTGGTACACAGCATTATGGGTGGTAAATGCCGTCAATGGTTTGCTTTCTTCGTCCATTTTTATTTGCCAATACCCTTTTAAAAGATCTATACTAGTCAACCAATGCGCTGACCCCGCTATGAAGACTAGTTCTTGCATATCTTTCATAGGGAAGACAGGTACCTTAGTTACTGCATTTAAGGCCCTAAAATCTACACACATTCGATAGAGGAATCTTTTTGGCTACACAAACTATAGGGTGAGCAATTTCGGCCTCCGATGGTTCAATTAAATTTAAATCAAGTAACTCTTGTACTTGACGCTCCACTTCTCTTCTATATGCCATGGGAACACTATAACAATGGGGCTTTCTCCGCACTGCATTGGCTACAAGCTCAATTTTATGGGCCCCTACCCGCGCTGGTTGAACCGGTTTGGTAAATATATATTTAAATTTACTAATTAAATTTTTGAGCACTTTCAAATTATAGCTATTTAAATTATCAGTCTTCAGATTGTTGAGGACTTCGTAAAATTTAGATTCTTCGGTGGCAGTTGGTGGAGTTTCAACTTGACCGAACTCTTTTTCTTCTTCGAAAATTACATTTACCGAATTCGAACTAGCTACATAATGCCTCAGCTTATTTTGATGGATGTGCTTAGTAGAATTATCTGGCATTTCTACTAAAAATGAATGCGGATTCCGTTTTTCAATAATAGTCGCAGGACCCTGCCATCTCGCAAACAATTTACTTGTTGCATCAGGGATCAGCACTATCACCTTTTCTCCCACCTTGAATACTTTGTCAGACGATCTCAGATTATGGTAATAAGCCATCTTTTCCTGCTGCACCGTTGAAACAAGTTTGGCTTGCTCAGCCGCCTTCTCCAATTTACATTTTAAATCTTCCAAGTATTTGGAAACGGGAGTAGTACACAACTGTAAGTTGTTATGCTTACCCGTCCAAGTAGACTTTAAAATTGACAAAGGACCTTGCGGTTGCCTACCATATAGTAGCTGAAAAGGGGACACGCCGGTAGTTGAATGTGGTATTTCCCTATACGCCCACAATACGTACGGAATATGTAAATGCAACCCTCTACCCTCATCTCTAACTACGTTATGTAGCATATTTTTCAAAGTTCTGTTAAACCTTTCCACTAAACCATTGGACTGTGGATAACCTGGGGTAGAGAATCTCGGGCTGCTCCCTATTCTTTTTTCGAACTCCTTAGTCAGCTCGGCTGCGAAATTTGTCCCATTATCAGAGGCGACAACATTCGGTATCCCTGTTCTCGAAAATATGCTTAACAAAGCTTCACAGGTTACCTTCGCACTGAGACTAGTCAACGGCACCGCCTCGCCCCACCTAGTGTGCTGATCAACCAGACATAAAATATATTTATGTCCCTTGGAGCTTGGCGGATCAATTGGACCTATCAGATCCATATTCACCACCTGAAATGGCAATTCAGGCCTTGCCACAGGTGTAATGGGTGATCGGTCTTTAATCCTAACCGATCGAGTGAGCTGACATTCTTTACATGACTCACAAAATTTCTTCACATCGGCCCTCAGACCCTCCCAAAAGAAAGAATACTTGATTCGTTCAATCGTCTTCTTGGGCCCCATGTGACTACTGAACACTGAAGTATGCGCTAGTCTCAACACCTCAGTTCTTCTGCACTTCGGAATTACCAGTTGCCCAATACTCTCCCCGAGTATTTTATCCCTACGAAATAGATACCCATCTACTTCGTAGTAGTTTCCTTTGCCTTCCTTAGCATACTTCCAAGCCAATGCTAACTCGGCACAACACTCCTGTTCGAACGAAAACTATCAGCCACCATGCTTCCTTTATCCATCTCAGCGGTCACCTCCTCATCCTTAGTACCCAATGTTCCCACTTCATTTCGACATGAAGTAATATTCCTTTGAGAATCCTCAATGTGCTCCTGTGCTTTCTCTGGCAGAATACCCAATGGAACCTCGGTTTCATCTACATTTCCTGAGTCAACCCTCAGGTCCTGAGAGCTTTGAGCCAGTGAATTCTCTTCACTCTGGGCTCCTCCCAACATATCCAAAACATCTGGTGGAAGCAACACGTCTTCTACCAAAAGCACATATAACACTTGCTGGTGCACCACATTAACCTGGCCACCGGTAGCAAGACCAATTGGAACATATACTAAAGGACATTTAACCGCTGGACCGAAAATACCTTTCAAATAAATCGTGGAAGCTCCTTCAACCGATATTCCAGGAACTAAGTCTTTCTTGATAACAGTAATTTCCGTACCAGAATCCACTAACGCATGGACTAACTTCCCATCTACACTGATAGATGTTTTCACTAATTTACTTAATTTGTCTTCAATAGCCCCCCTAGGAATGACTTTACCTAGCAAATCAGCTCTAGCAGTGACCGTTCCATCTTCTAATTCTGTCCCTTCCGTTGACACCTTATTCACATTAAGTCTTTTATTATCAACCCCTTTGTTTTTCGGACAATTCCGCTTTAAATGTTTATCTGATCCACAGGTGAAACAAGAGAATTTTTTATTTCAGTTACTTTACCTTTATCAAAGTTTCTCCTAGAAGAAAATTTATCTGTCTTTTTCTTCCCAAATGGCTGTTTACCCCAACTACCATTAAAACTTCTCCTTTTACTATCATTCCATTTAGCTCTCTCAGGTTCATCGTAGGATTTCCCTTTGGAAGCATAAAATATATCACATTGTTTGCCCAAGTTCCTGGGTTTGTACCATTCTTCCCCTTGGAGCACACCAATATGGGTCGCCGTCTCAGAATCCAACATTTCAAACATTTTATCTGCTACGATCAGTTGATTAACTGACTCAAAATCATTCGCTTCTCGTAACTTACAGTAGTATAACCACATCGATGTTAAACGGGACGAGAACTGAGAGAAAGTTTCGTCAGAGTTACGTTTGGCCTTTCTAAAATTTTCTAAACATATTTTTGGTGAGGGTTCATACTCCTTGAGCACCACCTGTTTTAAAGACTGGTAATCTTTTAATTCTTCTTCGCCTAGGTTAACTAATAAGTTTGACACTTTGTCTCCTAACATGCATAACAAAACCTTCGGTTTTAACTCGTCGCTAACCATTTCACTAGTGAAAGCCTTTTCAAGACTAGAAAAAAATAGTCCCACCCGTCTGATTTATTAGGTACCTTTACAGTTAACAGCCTAACCATTTTAACTATTTCATCTAAAGATTTTACGCGTGAGGTTTGACCATTATTTTGAGTAGCACTCTGATTAGCGTTCCTAGATAATTCTATTTCCAAGCGTAATTTTTCAATTGATAATTGTTCTTGTTGTTCTAGTTTTTGCTGCTGTTCTGTCTCTAACCTTTCGGCTGTAATAACTTCCAATAACTCTTTTGCCTCTTCCTCCTTGTAATATTTACTAGAGATTATTAAATTCCTTAAAACAATTTTAGACATAGACGGATCAGGTGACTCATCTAAGTCCCGCGCTAATTGAATTAAGTCAACTTTCTTACTTCTAATGAGAAATGCCATTTTTTATCAAGCTAAACCTAATGCCAAATTACCTTCTGACAAATTTAACTACAAACACTTAAATGACCTAGTACCATATACTTATATAACAAGCAAAAAATAATACACTCGTTTTTTCTAAGAGTACTCAAATTCCAGAAACACAATACGAAATATGTTTACAATAAAACTTATATGCGACACAGTTATTTGTTACTAATCAGAACGCAGAACCTTTTTCAAAAAAAAAAAACACAATTAACAACATACTTTAGCTACATTACCATAGAATTATTTCTCAAATCATAAATCTACTCTTAGTTTCTTTTTTTTTTTTATTAAAAGAAGAATCTTATGCAGGAAACAAAAACCAATATACATATACATCCTAAATTACGAGCAAAGGAAATAACCTCAGATTGCATTAAACTATCAACTAACTGACAAATTGCAACACTTTTGCTTAAAATGAAAAACTATCATATAATATTCAAAAAAAACATGCCACATTCTGAGTCATAAATAACCTACAAAATCTCTTATTTACAACCTTTTAACAGGAAGTCTACTTGAAATACATATACATTTTTAATGGATATTTTTTACCCACTCAAACATACATTTTTCGCAACCATTATTTCAAGATAAATTAATCTAATTCTTTTTTTTAAATTCTGCAAACTGAATTGTTATATGCAAAACACTTTCTATACCCAGATTTTAATTTTTGAGACAATTTCAAAACAGTAAAGAATGATGATAAAAAAGAAATTATAGTTTAACATTAGAACTCTAAATACCATATTTTACAACATTTAAAATGATACCCTATCATTTCCAGGTAAAATAAGTACACAATTTTCTTATTTCATCTACACAATAATCAAACATCATAGAATATTGCAATAAACCAATGAAATTTTCTTTTTTCAGATATATCTGCTTTTTCTATTTTATTTAAAAAAACAAATTAAATATGACTGCATCCCATTACTTTTTAAATATTCACACAATATTTTAACTTAGGGGAACAATAGCCACTTACCTCGACATGAACGCTGTTTCTGTATCTAACACTTTTCAGATCACGACTCCATTCATCAGAAACTGAAGAAAAAATACGGCATCTGTTCGTTCATAGCCCAACTCGGCAGGTGATGGTAAAACTCCATATGAAGAAGGTCTTGTTTTTTTCACTTGAAACTGCTGCAGGGCAATTCCCGGATGCACGTGGTCATCAACTTGAAGATACACTGCAGGATTCCATTTCCTTCTTAAAAATTTTCTTTCAAACTGAATGTCCACTAGACCTTGTTCACAACTTTGTAGTACGAACACCGATCAATTTGAAATATTTTGTTCCTTTAACTTTTGCTCCATTGCACCCCACTCCTGACACCAGTGTAAACTCGTGAGTTCTTTTCCGACCGTGTTCGAATTGTGACAAGAAAATAATTGCAGACAGGATTTGGTCCAACTCTTTATTCCATACCTTCTATGGGACATTTCTTAAAATCAAGAATATATTGCGATGTTACAGGATTACGATACATCGTTCAGCCGTGTCTACTTTTCACGACCCCGGCTTTTTCGTCACCCTCTCTCTCTCTCTCCCGTTCCGACCTTTTTCTCCCGTCGTTGCCAGATCCTTTTCTCTATATCGTCTCTCGTTCGACCTGTTGCCAGGTGCAGGCAGCGGTTCCTTACAGTGACCGCCTAATTTCACGTTTTGGACTGTGAATTGGCCTCCAAGATCTTGTGATTTAACACCGCTAGACTATTTTCTGTGGGGCTATGTAAAGTCATTGGTCTATGCGGATAAGCCACAAACGCTTGACCTTTTGGAAGACAACATTCGCCGTGTTATTGCCGATATACGGCCACAAATGTTGGAAAAGTCATCGAAAATTGGACGTCCAGATTGGACTACATCCGAGCCAGCCGTGGCAGTCATATGCCAGAAATCATATTTAAAATGTAATGCCACAAGATTATCTTTCGAATAAAAAATCATGTCAATCGAATAATACATCGTTGTTTTATTGTAATTTAAAGTTCTATACCTCTAAAAAAACACCCTTTATAAATTGGTTTGCCAGAACTTTTTTTCGTGAATTCTTTTTAAAGGCTGCATCTCTTATGTTCCTTTTCTTATTGTTCTTTTTTGGTTTTTTTTGGCCCCATGTTAAAGTATCCGACTACGTCCGGAACCGTGATTTTGCAAAAGCGTATAAATGGATAATATTTATGATATTCAGTGATACTTAGATTAGAAAATGTATGTAGAATTGTTTTAAGAATATTGTTACTGTAAAAAATTATTTAAGTTCAATATTTTGACAAAAAATGAACGTAGAATGACCCATTTTCAAAATATTTTTCTTTTGTGAAAAATTATTCTATTATAATAATGTTTTACCTGTATATAGCTCAGACCTCTGTACAGAGGCCCAACTAGAATTTTTGAAACATATACGAGTAACTTAGAAGTAGGTTTGCCCATGTTCTACGAGAACAAAGGGGAGAAATTTTAAGAAAAAAACGCCGATAATTACTTCAATGGGTTGTAACTGTGAAAATAATGTTAATTTTTCAAAATTCATAGTTGAGACTCTGTATAGAGGTCTCAGCTATATACAGGCAAAATATTATTATAAATAATCGAAGCATTTTTCACAAAAGGAGAACATTTTGAAAAAAGGTTATTCTAAGTTAATTTTGCCGAAATATTGTATTTAAGGGGTCACTTCACGCAGCATTTTCCCTATCTCCGTAATGTTAAAAATGACCAAGTTTAAGGAACATTTTTTAAAAATTGGCTGGTTGTACAGTCATGAATTTTTTTGTGTGTATTCATTGTATTGTTTTTGTTATTTTAATGGGAGCATTTTTCAAAATTTTGATTAGTTTTTTAAAAAATTCATATGTGGAGTAACACGTCAAAAATTTTAAAACGATGAAAATTCTTGTACATTTTAATCCATCAATATTTTTTGAATAATTTTTTTGACAAAATCTCTCATTAAAATATTTATTTGTATAGTGTTAACATATGTGCAAAGTTTCAAGGCTGTAAAATAAGTAGTTTTTTCAAAAATGTTCCTTTGTGTTGAAATTTACACTTTTGAGAAATAGTGATTTAAAGTACAAACTTACTATTAACTAATGCATACCAGAACTATAACTTCATTGCTAGTGTCATCTGCAAGATCATCTTCTTGCCTACATTTTAATTGTTTGTTTTTAATTCTGGCTTCTTTGGTTCATTGTAAAACTGACTATTCTGCTTTCCTAATACACGAATGATCTACTTTTTGCAATGCTCGACATTGGTAAAATTCAGGTGTCGAATGTTTAATACATCTAAAACTTTCAATTTGGTAATGAAGCTTTGATTATATAAGTATATACCTTCATGTACTATAGTTTTTGAAGTTCCCAATTGCACAAATACAGTTTTTGGAATTATACACCAAAAACTATTTCCGCTTTCACTAATATTTTGAGTTTTATCAAGCAAGCATCCAGATAAATGTTCAAGATTAGTGACCTCTAAATACTTTGTTTATGTAATTCCTAATTACAATACGTAAGTCGTGTTTATGCTTGTATGTGTAACCTTTCAGTATGTGGACATATTAAATCTACACCACAAATCACATCCCATGGGGCATAAACCGTGTCGTAGATTCAAACCTGTGAACATTTTATCAAAAATTATAGCCCATATAGCTTGCCTTATGGCTGACAAATTTTCCCGAATTGTTTTGAACAGCCAAAACATAGCAACTTTGCAATTTGTTTATTTCAGCATCTGTCAAGCAATTACGGCATCCTAGAGATTTTTTGTCTTTAAGCTTTCTGTCTTTTAATTTTAATTTTAAGGCCCTAAGTCATGTCCCCATCATTTTCTCAACATGATTAACACATTCTAATTGTTCAATATTGACATATCTTTAGATTCTAAAACTGATTTGTATGCTTTAGAGTTCCCATATAGTCCAAATATTGTGTATATCGTAAATTGTGTAATGTCTGCGAGTGATGAGAGATACAAAAAAAAAAAAGTGTACCTCTTCAACTTCCATTCCCCTACTATTTTCAATGTAACTTGCCGAACACTCATTGCTATGTACATCGCTGTTAAAATTACACAAACATTTCTGCGATAATATTTTAGCATCAACAACTTTCCCAGTGTCCAAACTAACTGCCGTAACAACACCATTTAGAAATATATAGGTTATTTTTAGCCAGGTACCATTGATAGCCACTGGTACATTTGGTTATCCATTATTAAATATTGTTTCGGCAGCAGCTAAAGCCATAGACACTTTGGTTACTTTCTCTGTCACATTATTTAATGTATGCATGGAATCACAAAACCACTATGGTGTAAGTGACAAATGCATAACTCCGCAAAATATTTTTGCAACTGCTACTTTTTAAATAGACCTCATAGCATATGAAATTCTATTGTGTCCACTTCATATAATTTTGTACCTTTTTTGATTAACTACTGTCTTAGAAAACCTGGTAATAAGAAATGTTTGAATAAGACCACAAAAGTTACAACATATTAACAATTTTGTAGCCAAACCCTAGATTTGGTGACCAAAATTTATGTGAATACCTTGGTTTTTACATTAATTTTATGTAATTAATGTTGTTTCAAAGCACAAAAGAACAGTATAATGTCAGGAATTTCACAGAAACATTCAAATGAATCTAAAAAGAAACATACTCTTTATTAAACTTACCTAACTTAGATTTTAAAGCTGATTTATTGATGTTGAAATTGTCTGACTTATCAACATTTAAATCCATAAAAGTTTGGAATGTTGTACATTTATTTCCAAACTCTTTCGTTTTTTAAACATTTTATTACTTAACAGAGTTTAAAAACGTTTTGTAAATGTTTTATTAATGTTTTTGATGGAAAACACTATTGGAAAACGATCGCAGAAATCCGTTGCATTTAAGGAGGTAAAAAATAGGCTGTAACTATTCACTTCACTTCTTTCCTGGATAAGCTGCTGATCAAAATAAATTCTTTTAATCAATTTAAACCATTTGATAAGGCTGAAAAGTAGCATGTGTCTCTTGTTTTGATTTGAGAGGGCGTGGCAATCAGCAGTTTTGGGGTTTGACAGATGTAAACAATTTTTTTAAAAAAAAATATTAAAAATACTTCTAATTAAGCTAGAGCAAAAATTTAAACTGCATTAGAAAGAAAAAGAATGGTATTTTATGTTTCAATCAAAATTGAAAAATCGATTATTTAATGGATTTTCGTGAAGTGACCCCCTTAAATAATTTTTTTTTTTTGTCAAAATGTCCTTAGAACAACGGTATGCATGTATTCTAATCTAAGTGTTACTAAATATCATGAAAATTATCCATTTATTGCACTTTTTCTAAAATCACGGTTCCAAACGTTGCCGAATACCTTAATTAGCTTAGTCTTTACTTAAAAAAGGTTTGTTCTTTTTTTTTATAACTTATTGTTTTCGTGTGGGATACTTGAGCTGTTTTATATATGTTGGGATTGATTCTTCCAATACACAGCCGTATGTTACAACAACAACATAGTACATATTTGAAACATTGAGAGTTTCAATTTTTCACCACGAATATTTTCATACCAAAAATAATTAAATCATCAAGGCAATTTTAATTAGATAAAAAATTATTATTCCCCAGTTCCATAAATTAAACATAAGTTACATGATTACACAATTCAGAAATTAAAATTAAATTAAACTTCTTCACGCAAATCTTTTCATTCGGTACTGAAGAACGTTGTGGCTTAAGTGAGCCATAAATAGAAAAATTCTTCTTGGAGAGCATAAGAATTTTCTTTTTTTCTTAAAACAATACGAACCTTTATTCCATTACGCCTTTTTCTTCAACGAGACTTGTCTCACTTCAAGTATTAAGTGGGATTTATTATTCAAAGACATGCGATGTAACAATTGAATTAATTCCTCCTTTTTTCCTAATTTTTGTTAAGATCTACCAGTTTCATTATCCTACACAATCAGAAACAAGAAAAAAAAGCCACTAAAATGTTTCTTTTGTTAAAGAACACTCGAATAGAAATTACGAAAGTATTGTAAGGGAAAAATTTCATTACCGATATCAGTTTTTGTTATCGGAGTATGTTCGCAGCAATTTTTGAGAAATGTTATGGAGCCGTGGTAATGGAGTTGTGATCACCATTTCGTGCCCAGTGTTTTTGATGTGTAACATCTTTCCTCTCGGTTGCTGGATATTTGTTGGGAGTGATTTGGGGAAAAGGGACGGATGTATGTAACATGATGTGACGTAAGCGCGCGCTACGTGATTTGACCTATGAGAGTGCGTGGCTGTGTCTTTTCTCTACCCTTGCATGGGGGGTCCAACTCTAGTAGCCATCAAGCACTTGAGCACTTGACTCTAAATCCGTTAGTCACGATATTGGGGGACATTAGGGCGGCAGAATGCTTATTTGAAAATGGACAAACAGTAATTTCGGTGGTCGTATACATTTCTTCGAATCAAACGGTTAAAAAAAATTAAAGATTTCCTACATTTTGTAATTTTACCATACATTGAACGTGGTTCTGATCTTTTAAAAAAATTATCACCTGCTTTCCCTGCTTTTGAAAGGGGATTTTAACTTTAGCTTCAGTTTGCCAAAAGCTGAGCCGCTCATAGCTTTTCTGTGGATGATGAACTCAAGCTCAAAATGAACACAAATTAGAATGTTTCGACTGCTAACAGTGGTACTGTTATTGACGCTGTTTTTCAACGGTTTTTAAATAATTTGGAATCACAAGTATGTGTGTCTTATTTTAGTTATCATAAGTCCATTGTCTCCGCTCTTCCCCAAATTGAACATAAATAATTATTTTTGATAAACTATTGCATTACTTCTTTTGTTAATATAAATACAATTTTCATTAAAGATATAATTATTCGATAGAAAATTATTTCCAATCATACCCAATTCACATTTTGTTCAGGAAAAAAATTAATACTGCGTATTTACCACGAGAACATGTCAGATGCTACACGTCATATGCGACTACTGTAAGATTCGTTTCTTTTTTTCTTCAGTCAAATCACTCATAGACTTGAATCCTTGTGAGACTGATTTGAGGATGATTTAGTTAGACCTATTAACGAGGAAAGTCTTCATTTTAGGTGGGGTGTTCAAGTTTAAAGGATGAGGTGCAACACACGCAGATATCGTCTACGTGATTTCACAGCTCAGTATTACGGCCAATACCAATATACCTTGTGTTACTATGGAATACATCATTAACAAAGCAATATATCAAGAAGTACTATAGTATGAATAGTATAGGACAGCTCTTCTCAAATTTTAGGTACTTGAGATCCAATTTTGAATCATAATTTCCATTGCCCTCTTCCCTCCATGGAATAACAATGCATTGAATGCAAAAATAGTATACTTTGACACTAAAGCTACAATGCCACCTAAATTATAAATCGTACAAAGTATCAAGATAAGTATTTGGTATACAACTTTGAATACAATTTTGTATATGATAAGCCCTTGGGAGGCAATAGTTATTATTAAACTTGTTTTTAACTTAGTATTGATAAATTAATAGTCAAATACTTTGTGCAGTACTGAAACATTTATAAATATATTATATCAGTGTAAATGTGCATTTCATTTTTATGGTGTTAAAATGTATTATGTTTTTCTACCTTTCAGTAACTTAAAAAAAAGTTAAATAATATTTTATTTTCACCTTTTCGATATGCTCGCCCCCCCACGTAGGGTTAATGCGCCTCCCTAGCACTCCACAGTTTGAGAACTCTGTTATGTGATTTTGTACGTGATAAAACATCTAATTTTGCCATATGAATAACTAACAAAAATTATTCAGTAAGTTTTATAAAAATTAAACATAGATCCCCGTACAGAACCATGATTTTGAAAAAGAACACATATATAGATATTTTTTCGGTAGTTAATATCAGTTAAATTAGAATATACAAATAAAATAGTTTGAGAAAACTTATTTAAATGCAATTATTTTGGTAAAATATGAAGAAAAAAACACATACACACACACAGAGTGGTACTAAAATCATGGGACAAATTTTAAGGCGAGATAGAGCTCACTAAAACAAACAATTTTTGTTTTGGAATATATGGGCGGAAGTGTCATGTTGAGGCACAAACAAAAATCCACATTAACTGAAACATAAAAAGTTCATTAGCAGCATTTGTAATGGGTGATTGCGTAGAGAAAACGATAAAATTGTTGTACAAATTCTATCCGCCAACCGTTATGCATTCTTAGCGACCTTTATGACGTGATTGGCTGACAATATTTTCGATAGTTGAAGGCAGCAAAGTGGTGTGCCAGAGATATGCTGCACAGTGACGTAGCGTGGTGGGGGCCTAAGGGTCCATGGCCCCGGGTATCATACGAAAAGGGGTGGAGGCAAGCACCGCGATATTTAAATTCAAAAATTATTTCAAGCTACGAAACATACGGAAATGTGAGTAAAAGCATTGCACAGATGCACGGAGTTTATTAGTCACTATGCAATTTCATTCGTTTTTATGTTACTTAGGCTTCTGGCAACCGGTACTATATGAAGTCAATGATGCTCACACAAAATTATGTGCAGACAGAGGGACTAAATCTGTCAGAGGGACTGTGCTAAAAAAATACGTGCTTTACAGACCGTATTAGAAGCAAAACGAGAGGAATTCTTGGATAACGCTTTAATCTATACTAAAAGTTTATGTGAAGAGCTTCAAATCTCTTTTGAACTTCCAAGACGAATCAGAAAGAAGCATATATTTGGCGACGGAAGTTAAGATGTTCAGTTATCGTACGAAGATGACTTGAGGCGATCAATTTTTTCTTCAGACAAAGTAACAGTTGAAATTCGAGAAAGATTCCAACAGTTTCTGAATCTAGCGCAAAAATATGCTTTTTAAAGGCTGAAATGATATTGAGCATGGACGAACTTAATTTAGATCAAGCTCCTCAAGACAGCTTGTGAGAGAAGCTTCTCTTAGCTAAAATTAATCAAAAATTATATCAGATCGACTATGTCCACGTTAAGACTAACAAATTTAGCCATTCTAGTATTTGAACACGACATATATATTGATATTGACAATTATATAAAAGATTTTGCTATTAAAAAAACACAAAAAAATGCATTTTTATCAATAAAAAATTTTAAAGCTGTTTTTTTTTACTTTTACTAATTTCCTTGACTAATAATTAAAATAGAGTGGCGATAAATTTTCGGTTGAACCCAGCTGGTGAAAGCAAACGCTGCGCCACTGCTGCTACATCACGAAAATTGGCATTTGCACTTGAGCCTTTAGTCGTTATGTGTGATTTTACTAATAACGAGAAAAAGTAGACATTACGGTGTTGCTAATGGTAACGGCAGAGCATTTCTACGGCTTTACCAAGAGCGTTTTCCAAGTAGACACGTGCCAAACGACAAACTTTTTTAGTGACTCCATCAACAGCTGTGTGAAAAGGGTTCATTTATCGCCAGTACTGATGGTAGGGTAGTTCGAGGACTGTACAATAAACAAACTTGGAAGACGTCATCTTGGACCATATGGGCGAAACACACGGCACAAGTGTAAGGGTTATAACAAGTGGTCTATATATCGGTGAACTGTTTGGAGAGTTTTACTGTTGAATTGTTGGCGGATGCAATTTTTAAAACTGTTTTAACATTTCCTGACGGAATTAATCGCTTAGTATGCTGATAATGAACATTTTTTGTTTGGGAGATTGGACTGGACCTGAGTCACTTGAACAAAATTCACCTTGAGTTTTTACCTTTAAAAAGCTCTAATAACTAAAACCTTCAATGCTCTTGTGGCAGTATTTAGCACAAAAATTAATTTTTTATATATTTTTTTCTTTTATGTAAATATCAGAGAACATCTCTTCTGCAGAGGCAGGTTTTGAAATTCTGAGAGAAAAAATTCCATCCTTCCCCTAATGTGTGTGTGTGTGAAAATATATCTTATAAAATAAAATTTTAATACTCAAATCCCAAAAAATTAGAATTATATATATATAGATAGATTCCAATTAACTACTTTATTATTCAAGAATCATAGAGACAACTTCAAGGTATGTAGTAACTGGAATGGAAGAAAAAACACAATGATAGCAAAAAAAACTTGAATGATTGACATGAATGAAATATATTTGACAACAAACAGCAACATTTTGTTGCATTTTTTATTCAAAGAAGCCCATTTCATTTCGGTTTTTCTTGTGGAATATTGTGGGCTAAGGAAATATACTACATTTTTATCCTTCAAATACAAATATAGGGAAGAAAATGTTTATGCATAAATGTCAATGAAAAAATGGTAGATACATTTTTATTTCCTTCAAATATTTATTTTCAGTGTTTTTTACTCCCCTCCACATAGACACACAAAAAAATATTTTTTACATTTATAATAGTACCATTCTATTTTTCATTTCGAGTTATTTTATGATACAAAAGAATTGTATGTATTTGCATGGTTCAGCAAATTTCTATGTAGTACGTTTTATTATAAGTTCAAAGAAATGTTTTAAATTGTTTCTTACTTTATTTTTTGTCAAAGTAATATTTGTTGAGTTTAGTGTAGTATAAATTTGAAATAATGTGCTTCTAAAATAATTTTGTATTTTACTATCTATTAAATAGAATTTATTTTGTATTTAGTGTATAGTTAAAGTTCAAAATTTTAATGCAGTTTAGACAGACACACAAAATATATTTTTTTTTTTTTAAAGTATTTTATTTGGAAGGGAAGTACACACAAAATTCCTTTTTAAAGCAAATATATTCCTTATTAAATGTTTTAGTTAAAATCAGAAGTATCAATTTGCAGTAGAAAATAGTTTTCATTTGCCAAAAAGAAAATACCGTAAAATCCGGCGTATAACGCGCACTTTTAACGCAAAAAATGAGGTCGAAATTTTGGGGTGCGAGTTATACGCCGGGTATAAAAAATGATAGTTTCAAAAATAAAAAAAGCATATAAGCATAAGAAAAACTATACTTCTATATAGATCAGACTATTGTTTATTTGAAAGAAACGACATACCTAATGAAATTAAAGAATTCTAATTCTAAAAATATACTATTTTTCAAAATTATGGGATAGTGCCTCGAATAAATGGCTTTAAAATATACCAGTATTACACACGCATATTCGGCGTTCTTTCATAAAAATGGAGGTGCACGTTATACGGCGAATATACCTAAAAATTAAAAAATGCAGCGTGAAAATATGGGTGCACGCTGTACATTGGATTTTACGGTAGTTATCTGAAATCTTAGCAAATGTTTTAGAGCCAATCGAAACTATTTTCCTCATGTAAATAAGGATACTTAATTTCTCTTTATTTATTGAAACGCAAGTATTGTCTCTATTTTCTCACTGATGTAGCCAAACCTGGAATTTTTTTTTTTTTTCAAAACGAACAATTTACTACGGAAATTACAAATTTATCTAATAATGATTTACGCAAATTAAAGAATTTATTGGACTAACTTCACCAGCTAACTTTTAGCAATTAAAGAAGCTCTCATCATTTACATGACTAACTCGCTATCTATAGATATTTCAGAAGGATTGATAATCCTTTTGGATTTTAAATCGGCATTAGATACCGTCATAAACGGAGGGGCTAGTATCGTCTCATCTATAAATTTACTTACTTCTCGAGCAACTGCATCGCAAGGGGAAATCCTGTGTGCTACAACGGATGCCTGTTAATGTAAACATCCGAGAAAATGAGTGTGCTGATTATTTAATTAAAAAAAACAAATATTGTGTGTGTTTATGACCACACGATAGAAGTGAACACTTCAAATTTTGTAATGTTATTTCAGGGATTAGTTCATGGTGAATAAAAAACAAGGGGATATTAGTATTGTCCTATAAAATTATTTATTCCTATGTCTGTATTCATAAAGTAATATTTTTTTGCCAAATATTAATCATATTTGTGAACTAATTGTATTCTAAGAAGGAAACAATAGGGTTGTGGTAGCTAGAATAGGTTACAATTTTTTAGATTTAAATTTATTTAATATTTAAAAAAAACTCCGGCAAGCGTTGTTCCGTACTTCGTCATGCTTTCATTTGGATCATTTGACATAATTAAATTGAATTTTGATTTTAAAAAATGAACTAAAGGTTTCGATTAAATTTTTCACTTCAGAGTACCTTTCTTTATGGTTATTCCTATTGATATATCCTGAGTAATAAATACACGTGTGAACATGAACTCACAAAAAAAGCATACAAATTGGAAGGATAAGTATTACTCAAAACCCGGAGAAAACGTCCCTCTTTTGTCTTACGATTTTTTTAGGGATGTGTATGACGTGGACTATTGAATCTTGACGACCTTGTCTAAACACGATTTCCGACTAAAGACGAAAAAAGCCGAGTGAGCATTACATACTCGAACCTGACGTTCATTCAAGTTCACTCTTCAGCAAAACGTGCCTGAAAATGTTATTTTATCAAAGTAGTCAATGTTTCTATTGAAATTATACTTGTGTTAAGTTCATACACACAGATAATTAAGTAATGAAAAACTCATACCTACCACATTGATTGTTAAAATCAGTAATTTGAATCTCCAATCTCAAAGACGTCACATATGCATCGATCTAAATATTCCTAAGGATTCCTAATCTTATATACGATGCATTACATAAGATATTCATCAAATATGCTCAAATTCTGTGACATTCTACTGTATTCGAATCTGATAGCATACCCATGTTCAATGTATTGCAGTTGGCAAAAGGTGCGGAGACCTTGATCGCTAAAGAATGCTATCAACACTGCGTAGCAATCTTAAACTAATGTAGCCATAATTGATAGTAGTATAGAGACTAACATTACTTTTCGTATGAAAATGATGATAGAATGAATGTTAATGACTGCATTATATTATTCTATAATCGTTAAGTTGCAAAAGCTATAGGTGGAAAACATTACTTCATTAGAGACAACACTCCATGACAAAACACCAGAAATATTGGCTGTAAACGAACAAAATAAATTCTAGCATAACAAAAAATAAAATACACATTTAAATTGATATAATACACTTAAAAATATATCAGTACCGCTCAATGTATTTTATAATTAAGTTAAAAATACTAAGTTAAGAGCAAGTTAATAATCACAACTCACTGCATGGGCTTGTCATATATAAAATTCTGTGCAAAAACTAACACTTATTTTGATAATTTGTTCGGTTTATAACTAATCCCATAAAAATTACTCGATTCGCTTCCGAATGATACAGTTTAACACGTATGTTAACGTATGTGATGTATTGCAGGGGGGAGGAGGGTAAAAAAAGAATAAATAACTAAAGCCTTTGCAAACACTGTCAAGGTCATTTTATTGCATTTCAAAGCCTTCGGAATAGTTTTATGGATAGCAAAGCACAAAAATGATCGTACTTTGGAAAGACGCATAGATACGTATGGAGCAATAACCGCGCTGGCTAAGCGAGACATCTATAAACGCCAATAACTCTGCAAAGGTTAAAATCGTATTGTAGGTTTAGCATCAAAGTATAGTATTATTGAATTCAATGTATTGTTCTTGTATGGAGGGGAAGCTTGATGAAAATTATGATTGAATACTGGATCGCAAATACTGAAAAATTGAAATGCACTGGGGTACAAAGCCTTTGATAACGTCGGAGAAGTATTGTTGTGTCTGCAAGTAACTACAACACCGACTACAAGAAAATAGCAACTGATCGTTATTTTATACAATTTTATTTGGGCAATAGAAGCACGCTCAGTGATTGAAGTTAGTAATTATATATATATTGAATATTTAATCAAATTTTTGGCATAAAAAGAATGTGTGCGCGAAATTTCCAGAGGATTTTATAAACATATTTCCTCTTTTCCTTGTTGCACAAAAATTTTTATTTCAATCTAAAATTTTAGCGCTTGAAGGAAGAATTATTCAATGATTTTAATCATTTAAATTACATTTAAATATCTTTATTAGTTTTAATATATTTTTCATAATTTTGTTATGAATCTAATTCTGTTTTATTGGAGCTAATAAACAAACAAAAATGAGGTTTTAGGAGCTTTTTTATATTGTTTTTAGAGTGTGTACACAATATTCTTATTTGATGTAAAACATTATCGCTTATGCTAATTGTCGTGAAGTATTAGAATGCAAGTATTTTTAGAATTTTTTTTTAAATCCTTCGAAATACCCAAAAGGTCTAATGCTTCTTAATCACGTTTATTAGAAAGGAATTTTAAAAAATAAAAATATCTTTCACTATCATAAAAAATGTGTATTTTAAGAAGTCATTTTCTCCCCGGTGGGAATGGCTAATATGCTACTTTATTACTTTGCTCCCTCTATTAATAGATGTAGAAAAAGATGACCTTTTTGGAATCTAATTTACATTTTTTTCCTAACTCATCGAACGCATTTTAAGTTCCTGCTAATGGGAAAGCATGTAATAATCCAAGCCAATTTTATAGGTGATTGGTTTTTAAAATGAGTTTTTAAGCCCATCTCATTTTAAAACTGTTAATTTTCTTCTTCTTCTAAGATGACAAAAATTTGGCAGTTCTCTTTCCAGCCATTTTTTATTCCAGCAATTTTTTCCACTCCCTTTGGAATAAAAAAAGATTAAAATACTGCCATTTTTTTTCACTTTATACCAAAGGTTTTTTTCATAAAGAAATTTTGCTCATCAACATCTTGATTCTAAAGGGTGTTTTTTTAGAGGTATAGAACTTTAAATTTCAAAAAAACAACGATGTATTATTCGATTGACATGAATTTTTTTTTATTCGAAAGATACTCTTGTGGCAATTTATTTTAAATATGATTTCTGGCATATGACTGCCACGGCTGGCTCGGATCTAATCCAATCTGGACGTCCAATTTTCGATGACTTTTTCCAACATTTGTGGCCGTATATCGGCAATAATACGGCGAATGTTGTCTTCTAAATGGTCAAGCGTTTGTGGCTTATCCGCATAGACCAATGACTTTACATAGCCTCACAGAAATAAGTCTAGCGGTTTTAAATCACAAGATCTTGGAGGCCAATTCCCAGGTCGAAAACGTGAAATTAGACGGTCACCAAACGTGTCTTTCAATAAATCGATTGCGGCACGAGCTGTGTGACATGTTGCGCCGTCTTGTTGGAACCACAGCTCCTGGACATCATGATTGTTCAATTCAGGAATGAAAAAGTTAGTAATCAGGGCTCTATACCGATCACCATTGACTGTAACGTTGTGGCCTTCATCGTTTTTGAAGAAGAATTCCACCAGCCCATAAAGCGCACCAAACAGTCAGATTTTCTGGATGTAACGGTGTTTCGACATACACTTGTGGATTAGCTTCACTCCAAATGCGGCAGTTTTGTTTGTTGACGTAGCCATTCAACCAGAAGTGCGCTTCATCGCTAAACAAAATTCGCTTATGAAAATCGGGAACAACAGCAATCTCGTTTTGGGCCCATTCGACGAATCTACGCCTTGCTTGATGATCGTTTTGATGAATTGCCAAACCAAACTGAGAATAAATCACTTTACAGCTGTTAAATCGGTCACCATCTTGGAAAGTAATGCCAATTTAAACTTCTATACCTGGAAAAAAAGCACTCTTTACAAAGATTGGGACATGCAAATACAATTCCCTCTCTTTTTGGGATCCATAAGATTATTTTTAACTTTACAGCATTTATTGATTAATTTGTATCATTATATGAAGCAGAGAGAGTGGAGATGACAAAATAACTTATCTTCAATTCTGACAGAGATTTTTTTTTAAATTTATGAATTTTAGAATGTTTAGTTAGATATTAGATTGTCAAAAATAAAACTGATTTTGAAGTCAAATTCATTTTCTTAATTCTCCATAAATAACCCAATTTAGCAACTTGTTTTGACTCGACGGCCACATTGTGATAGTGGAGGATAAGGAAGGGCCACATCTTTTTTTTAAACTTATTGCATCCATTACAAAAATAATTAATATACATTAAACAAAACAGTGGCAGCTGTATTCAATTTTTTTTGCGCTAATTTCATATCTTCTGTAGCTCCAAGTACATTTCATTTTAGAATCAGTTGGATGAGATAAATGTTCCCTCTATCATACTTTTCTACATTTTTTTTATCATCCATTTTTTCTTAAAATTTCTCCCCTCCGTTGTCGTAAAACATGGATAAACCAACTTCTAAGTGATATATTTCAAACATTCTAGTTGAGCCTGTGTACAGAAATCTGAGGTATATACAGGCAAAATATTATTATTATAGACGCATTTTTCACAAAAGGAGAATATTTTGAAATTGGGTCATTCTATGTTCATTTCTTGTCAAAATGCTGTACTTAAATAATTTTTTACTGTTATACTTTTCTGAAAACATTTTTATATACATTTTCTAACCTAAATGACACTAAATATAATAAATATTATCCATTTATACGCTTTTGCAAAATCACGTTCCGAACGTAGTCGGATACCTTAAATTCTCACAAAATTCTGCTATGCCATCTTGTTTTATTTGCATCTATATTTATTCTTTGACAAGGCTTTTTCTACTTTTTTCCTACTAATCCTCTTGGGAAATCTTTTGGGCCATCGTTGAGTTATTTCACAGCCAGCCCTCTCAAGTATATACCTTGATATTCAGATTAGTTAGTAGACATCTAGTGGAGATTTAGTGAGAAGAAGAAAGAGCAAGGAAGCTGAGATGCCGAACGCCGTGAGTTGATGATAAGGATTTGAATTTAGAAGTGTAATTTTAGAACGGGCTTTAGCGAGTCAAATAAAGTAAGAAAGATTGATATTCATTGGATAACTTTACTTGAATTTAAGAGGTTAGGATTCTGGGCACTTATTCACATAAGATTTATGGTTACGATAAATCATTCCTGATTTCCCTACTTGAGTAAGATTGTCTTTGATATTATAATTGATGATAATAAATCGGTTTTATTATGGCTAGCTTGGGTCATCAATCATTACCTGCCACAAATCTACGACAAGTTGATGAAGAGATGGTTTCCCCAACCAGGGAGTTATGACAACTCTTACTGATTTTCATGCAAGAAACACTTTGCTCATATGTCTTCTAAAATATAAAAAAACAATTTCCTCGCAAAATGTCTTCAGACATTGATATTTTTCAGCTGATAAATATTTGTAAAAGTGAATGTCATAGCATTAAACATTTTCTTCTCACTGGGATCTTAGTTCAAGTCAATAAGTTCAAGCCGTTGCTCCTCTGGTGCTGTATTAATATCAACACTAAAGGGGAAAACACATCAAATTGAATTTAGGCTCAATTTTCATAACATCCTTCAATCTTCTTGTGGTTCCATCCTCCAAACTCTACAGATGATCTCTTAGTAGAAAGGTACTTTTTTTCTCGTAATAAAGGAATTAAGGAATAATGTTTTCCTCATCAGCACCGATCCTAGGGTGTCGGCCGACTGCGTTCATATTTTGACTAATACTTACTGTTGACGTTATTAACTCATCTACATGTAATAAAGTAAAAAGTAAAACATTAATAAAAATACATTTAGATTCAAAAATCATTTTTTTACAACTAGTTTGTTTATTTCAGTTGTAAGGCTATTATTAAATTGAAAACCTTTGTTTCCCCCAAATTGCATATTGAATTTACAAACACTCATGTTTTAGTTAACATTAACCATATTTGATATTTTCGAGGCAACTTTCTGAAATATGGATCCACAGTATGCCGCCAGTACTGCTGTCAAGCAAACTAACTTTTCTTGCGGTATTGCCGTCTCTGCCAATTTTGTTACAAAATGAAGGATGTGTATAAAAAGTAGACGTTAGTGGACTATGCGGATCAACACACTGAGC
Source organism: Trichonephila clavipes (assembly GCA_019973935.1). Taxonomy (NCBI): domain Eukaryota; kingdom Metazoa; phylum Arthropoda; class Arachnida; order Araneae; family Nephilidae; genus Trichonephila; species Trichonephila clavipes. The sequence goes on along the minus strand of BMAU01018378.1, from coordinate 146,197 downwards.
ACTAACATTCTATTTTTCTTAAGGTATCTGACTACTTGCGATAACTTTTTTAAAAAAAAATGGAGTTTTGGAGATTTTTTGCGGTTTTTAGATTATTTAATACATTTTAAGAAGAAAGGCTAAAAACTAAGAAGAGAAAAATAATTAATTATTATTAAAATGGGAAAAATGGGTAAAAATTGGCAAACAATTATATAAACGTTGTCCGCTCTATAATAATAGTAAATGAACAAATTCTCAACATTGAAATTTTGATGAATTGCTTTGCTATTCATTTTTTAAATGAATTTTCAGGATAAGATGTATTTTAATTTTTACAAGAACTGGAGCTCTTTATTTTAGTTGTAATATGAAATTGCTTAAAATAACAGTGATTATATCCCCATAAAGAACTGTTAATTTTGTAATAAAACACAGTGATTGATAAATCTGAAGATTAAAACACTTCTACTATTATACAGAACATACAAAAAAATTTCGGCAAATTATTTTAAAAACTTTTTGAGCAATCTCTGTCCTCGTTTAAGCTTTTCAAAAAAAAATGCATTTCGAATAAAACGCATTTTAACGTTTGACATCTTATGTAAAGTTATAGCATCCGCTTTTACTAAAACACTTGCAGTTTTTGTTCTAGTGAATGTGGAAAACAAAATACTTGGTATTTTTATAAAGCTAATAAGATGGCCTATAAAATAAAATCTTAAGAACATTTGTCAATTTTTTTTTAAAAAATTATGATTTTAGGGTAGTCAGATATCTTTAAGTATGCTATGTTATCAGGAAATCGGGACTTATTTTGATTTTTCATCAACTGTTTTAAATTCAGCATATTTATTCGACTTATTTTATAAGTTTCATTTTGAGAAATTCTAAAAAACTTTGCTTGACTGATTGAGCTATATACGGGTTTCGGCACCCTCGTGCGGTGCACGCATTGCACATCTGCTAAGATCGATCCTGTTTTTCATAGTGAAAAGTAAAAGACGAATCTTTGATCACGCTCGGAAAAAAATCTCGTTCTAAAAATATTTTCTGACTGTTTGGGTGGGCTGTATAAAATTTATTTATGAGTCGCATGTAGCCCATGTTCTTCCCCACCCTTGTCTTAGAATGAATAAATCTTTGACTGCACTTTGTAGTAGAGGCAATATAGTTCCCCCCAATATGAATGTATTGAATTAGACTCGAGTGAACTCCTTTTAACAATAAACGCTCTCGAATAAGGAAAAATAGACTACAATTCTTGCAACTCAATCATTGATTCAATCACTCGGCGTTGATACCAAAATTTAAAATAATTTAAATAGCTGTGCTGAATTAGCTTAGAGAATATATAATTTATCATACTTGATAACGTTCAGGAAAAATAAGTTACTAATATTGTAGAACAAATTAGTAAGTTAACAACATACAAAATATAATTGCCCTGTGATATAACTTACTCAAAAATTTCTTAACACAATGTGTTTTTTCTTGAAGTAATTGAAATTTTATCCGACAAAAATAAGATTTCCAATAACACCTTTGTAAGACACACTTAAAAGTTGTATAATTTTAGAACCTTCATTTAATATTATTATGACAGAGAGAGAGAGAGATTTCCCTACCTACTTCGGAATGAATTTTCTATTTTCTTAAAAAATGAAATGTTTGTACAATATTTGAAAACAAATTATGAGATGATGTTCAGATTTGTTTTAATTGATTTTATATAAGGGAATATTTTTTATAATACTACCATCATTTATAATGTCCATAAAATTTCTGCAAACTTTCATTTGAACAATCTGATTCAATTTCACTCTATAAAATGCATATGCTTTAACAAAATGCGAAGATAAAGACACAGTCAAAATAAATTTTCTTAGGCAAACGAATTTCCTCCTACGCACGCGCGATTCAGATTTACTTTTTAACAAAATGTATGTGATCGTCTGCACTTTTACACTCAAACGATTTCTACTAGTTTCGGAAAATTGTCCTATACGGTATTTTCTGCTCAAGAAGGAAAACAAAAATGACAGGTGCACCGTGGGGCTTTAGATTCTTCCTACTGACTTAAAATTTAGTAGGGGAGGGGGTAGAGGCAAGGAAACTTAAAAGAACCGATTCTTTGTAAATGTATTTTGTTTATTTAAATCGTCTTTCTCATTTTGTTCCGAATATCTTTGCAACTCAAATATAGTACAATTGAATTTGTTTTCACTCCAAGTGCATTTTACTTTTGTAAATCTATTTTTTCTTCTTTCTGAATAGTTTTTGAAGTCAAAATTGTTTTTTCTAGTATATTGTTCCTTTTTTAAAAAAATCGTTGAGAAAATGGACTTTTGAAATAAAGCTTTCCTAGCCTTTGTGAATGATACAAGATACTCTCCACCGTTTTATTACAGGTAATCTCTACTTCCATACCAAAATGCTGCCTTCTTACATCATTTCATACAACATTGAACTGTCCTTTCAATATAATTTTAGAATCATTGTATTCAATATTTATTCAAACACATTAAGTTTTGTTTTCCCAAAGTGATACATATATATAATATTTGTGAACTTTAGATATTACTGTTTTCTATATTTCACTTTATTGTAACTTGATGCTATACTTATGAAACTCATTTTCATGTTTATTGTCCCCTTCCCCAAAAGCAAATATCGCTCCGTAAATAGAAGGAAAGGGTCACGGTTGCCGAGTGGTCAAGGTTTTTGATAGTGACTGGCACTGTCACGAGTTCGAGCCCAGTACCACTAAAGATCCGCCGTGTAAAGGCGAGATGCACGTTAAATATGTCGAGAGCTCAAACATCCTCCCGTTGGTGTGGTATTTAGGAGAAGGGGTGCCAGCTCAGATGTCGTCCACGTCACTTGACCATGGTTCAAAATTATGTGGTCCGTCACCAAAAGCCCTCGTGTAGCTGAACAGTGCCATTAATATTCACTCACTCACTCTTATAGGAGGAAAGAAGCCCAATAGTCGAGAGGTCCATCGTGCTTCCACGCCATGTCTTAGGTTCAAGTCCCAGGCTGGGCAAGGTCCACATGCCATCTCCTGCTTGTGGAATTATATTCTGCTCGTGCAGCGATCCTCAAACTTTAGGGCGCCCCCCACCTTTGGGGGGCGTGATAACTCTACGAGGGGGCCGTGAGCATATTGAAAAGTCTAAAGCAAAAGATTATTTACAAATTTACTAATTTACTTAAAGTAAATTAAATACACATTCTGACAATACTAAGTTAAGAACAAGTTCAATAACTCCTAGTGACCCCCCATGGTCTTGTTATATATAAAACTGCATAAAAGAATTAAGACTTATCTTGATAATTTGTTCGGTTTCTAATTAATCATTTGACTGCCGATTAAAAGATACGCAATTCGCTCCTAATGCCCCTGGGCATACTCCTTTTATTTCATTTAATAGCCTTCCGAATAATTTTATGGATAGCAGTGCCCAAAAAAGATCGTACTTCGGCTAGACGTATATATGCGTCTGGGGAAAATAACGCTTTGGCTGAATGAGACGTTTATATAAGCCGGTGGCACTTAAAATGTTTAAGCCGTATTCTAGCATTAGCGTCAAAGTATAGTACAACTGAATTCAATACATTGTTACTGTATGGAGGGGAAGGAGGCATGATGAAAAATTATGATTCAATATTGAAAGCTTGAGAATCACTGTGCTAGTGAAATATACTTCAACAAGCAGACGCGTCAAAGTGTGTTTGACTCCCTGCTATGTCATATAGTAGCACTTATTGCAACGCGGGGTGACTGTACAGTAGAATATCGTTTATCTGAATCAAATGGGACCAAAAACTGTTCGGATAACCGAAAACCGAATGGGATCCATGCAGTATATAAAACCGGACACTATACGAATATGGCAAATCATCAGATGCAGGAAACGTACTTGAAAAAAAAGCAAAATAGGTGTAAAATGTCGCAATTGGGGAAGACAATCTCTTATTTTTCGCTGTACTATTGTACATGTTCATTTATTCACTGCAAGGTTACTGATTCTCTTGAGCAGGAGTAGTAGAGTGCACGATCAAGAACAACAACGTTTGCTTCACTCTTGGTTTTTCCTTACTTTGAGCCGTCTTCCGGATCAAGCTTTCACGTAAAATTTAAAATGGTTTATCGGCTTTTTTAATGCCAGAAATTGTTGACTTTCCAGCATTATAAAACTGTGCTAGAGACGATCCGCGTTCTCTTGTCTCCTACGTTCAAGACGTTGCGCTTCCGTCTGGAATACGAAGCCACAGCGGTTCACATTTCAAAAAAATAGAACATATGCATCCCTTCTCTTGGAAACAAACCTACCTAATATTCTGCGCAGATGTTTACCAAATCACATATATGAAATTCCCCAAATATCCCTGACCTTGAGTTTTCCCATCACTTTTGGCCTCACGCGTAACAACTGTTGAGCAATGCACAGACCGAAAACGTATTCATGTCCTGTACATGTAGTTGACAAAAAATTGGTCCGAATATTTGTCGCTCCGGATAGTAAACGTTCGGATAAATGACGTTCTACAGTACCAAATTCTTATTTCGAGCACTTATAGTTTTTTTTGTCTAATTGTATATTGCATTTCATTTAATTCTGATGACTCTTTCATGGTGTTGCATTTCTTACAAACATCAGTTCATATAGAATAATTTTTTTAAATATATTTAACTAAATACCGTGTGCTATCCAACTAATCCTATCCTCTTTAAAGGGATTATTTTTCGGGCATTCTAATTAGTAAAACACGGATCAGTTAGTTTCTTTTCTTTCTGAGTGGAAGCTAAGAGGATTAGAGCAAGAGATCCAAAGAAGAGACATCCCAACGAAGCGAAAAAACATTCTACGCAAATTGGAATTCCAAATCCAACATTTTTATCCGTCTCAAATGGTTTCAGAGATAAGTTCTACTGTTATATTGGTTTCTATTTGATTCACAAAAGGAAAAAGTCCTGTTTTATGGTAAGGATTTATCAGTTCTATTGTACACAAAGAAAATGCAAAGATAAGTAAATTAGGTAGGGTTAAATTACTATAATATACTTATCTTATTTTGAAAAGTAATATTAAAATTTTATAATTAGGGGATTATAATAACACTCTGATTACACATCTAATCCACATTTTAATAAAATATATAATCAATAAATAATGAACTTTAGAAGTAAAATTTATTTTATTGTTCGGAAGTGTTTTTCGAAGTATATTTAGTTTAATTTAAATTTGAAGCCAATTAAATTTGAAATCTTTGTTGTTTAAAAATAGCTTGATATATACGGGGGACTATAATTTGTTCGTACACTTGAGACTTCCTATAAAATTTAATGTTTTCGTGTAATCGAAAATAATATATCAAAATTGTAAATTTTTTATATCTGCAATTTGTTCTTAATAGAATAACATAACTCATTTTTAAGACATTACTTTAAAAAATAATAATCAAAAAACTACTAAAAATTTACGCCACAAAAGTCTTTGTGTACTTAAAAAATATCAGCATAGTTTATACATTGTATTTCTTTCTTAACGTAGTACTTACTAAAACTTCTTTTAGTGTCCACAACAACTTTAAATGTATTGGTGTAGATTTCATAATATTTTTGTAATTTTTACATCGATGTTTCTCCATTCTTCTGTGAGTAATGTTTTTACTTCTCATTTTGTTTTTATGTATCATGTTTTCGGTCTTAATCAAAATTCCCATCAAATATGTTCTATTAGGCGTAAATCAAGTGATCGAGGAAGAGTTTTTTTATAGAGACACCAGTGGTGTACATTGAGAGTAATGCGTTTGACGTTATTATGTTAAAAAATGAAGTCTTCTCCAGCATCCAAATTTTGGACGGATGTTTTAAAATTGTTCTGTAAAATATTTAAGTAGAGTTCAGGATTCATATTACCATCAAAAATACCAAATTTCTACTCCTGAAGCCGATTTACTTCCTCACGCAAAAACATTGCCACCTCCATGCTGAAGCATGGAAGAGGAGATTTTTCACATAAATTCTTTTCCTTTTTTCTTCTCTGTTATACGCCCTTCGGAAATAAAAATATTGAATTTTCTGTAATCCTGACCAATTTGCTGTGAAAGTCGAGGTTTCTGAAACTTAATCTAATGAATATAGTTGAAACAGTGAAGCAAGAAGGTGAAGGTGATTGTGTGTTGGGGGAAGGCGCACACAGGATTCGAGATTAGGTGATTTGGTATTGTTGTTGGTATTGTGAATTATGAGCTAAAATATCTCCTCAAAATTTGGATATTGGAGATTTCCTCATTTTTTAAAACATAATGATGCCAAACGCAAGGCTCTGGTGTCTATAACTGTCCCAAATTCTGAAAAAACCTCCTGAATCTTCTGAATTAAGCGTAGTAGAACATATTTCGAGAGTTTTTTTTTTTAAAAAAAAGAAAACATGGCATATGAAAAACCAAATGTGAAGTAAAAACAATAAACACAGAAGGAGTGAGGAACATCGACTTAGAAATTACAAAAAACTGATGAAACCTACATCAAGACGTTTAAAAGTTGTTGTGAAAGCTGAAAAAGGTATCTTACTAAATACTAATTTAAGAAAGAAATACAATATTTAAAGCTATGTTGAAAACTTTTTCAACGTGTTTGAAGACTTTTGTGGCGTAATTGTTTAGTAGTGTTTTGATTATTAATTTTTAAAATAATGGTTATATATTGTTTTAAAAATTTCTTATGTTATTGTATTACGAACAAGCTGTAGATATAAAAAAATTGCAATTGCGATATAATAATTCTTATTCGTCGAAAATTTTAAATTTTATACGAAATTGAAAGTATACGAACACTTTTGTAGTCTACTGTATTTAAAGCAGCATTTCTCAAACGAGGAGGGCGCGAGCGTACTAAAATGTCGAAAACAAAAGATTATTTAATTATTTATTAAATAATCTTACAATATTAAATTACTGAAAGTAACAAACAAAATACATTTTGACCTAATGAATATATAAGGTACACACATATTTACACTGATATAATACACTTATAAATACATCAGTACTGCACAATGCATTTTATAATTAATTTAACAATACTAAGTTGAAAACGAGTTTAATAATTACCAGTGACCCCATGGGCCTGTCATATATAAATTGTATACAAAATTAATATTTATCTTGATAATTTGTACGGTTTATAAATATTCCCTTAACTGCCGATTAAAAGTTATGCGATTCGCTCCCCAAAACCCCCATCTTCCGCTTGAGGGCGCGTTTTTGATGTATTGGGAGGGGAGGGGGAGAAATTAAAATAATAAGCAAATTCTCTGAAATAAGTAAATCCTTCGCAAATACTTTCAATGTCCTTTTATTGGATTCCAAAGCCTTCGGAATACTTTTGGGGATAGCAGTGCGTAGAAAAAATCGTTCTTCGGAAAGGCGTATATATACGTTCAAGATAATTAGCTCTTTGGCTGCGTGATACGTTTATATACGCCGGTGGTACTTAGGAGGTTAAAGTCGTGTTGTAGCCTTAGCGTTACAGTATAGTTTTAATGAATAAATTCATTCTTTTTGAATGGAAAAGAATGAAAAATATGAATGGTTCGGTATGGGCTCGATAAAAATAATGATTGAATATTAGGTCACAAATATTGAAAATTTGAGAAATACTGATTGAAAGTGAGTAAAGGGTATTGATTCATATCGATTACATTTTTCAGATTCCTATTTTGCTTGCTATTGTTTTTGATACGGCTCTCCAGGAGGAAAATTTCAATTGTGGCTATAATCTTAATTATCCACAAAAACCGCAATTCTATGAACAAAACTCAATATCAATGCTTTAAAAATCTACACTTCACTTCAGATTAATTTTTAATTTACAATTATACAGTGCTTCTTATGTCTGATTCAATGGTGGAGGGAAGAGAGAGTCGATGAAAAGATGCCGAAGTTTTTTTATCGTATTGTATACATTTTCATGAAATTCTTTTCATACCTAGATGGAATACCGTGTAATCTTTACACCTATGGATTTTTTATTTTATATTATTAGATATAAGCAGCAAAGACCTTATTCAACGTTGTATTCGTGCACCAGTGCAAATGTACTCCGAAATTGCACGCTTCACAAGAATTTAAAAAGGAATGCCCGTTGTTTCCCGTGAAACTGAGGAAAGTGTAAACATTATAGTTGTAAACGACACAGCCCTTCTTTGTTTTTAAAAGATGTAAAATATACAGGATGGTCCCGAATTCATAGTACAAACTTTAAGAGTATAAATACAGAACATTGTAACAATCATTTATTGTATAGAAATACATGGACACAAGTGATGCGGTGAGGCGCAAACAGGAGGAATAAAAGACAAGATTAGTGGATTTATTGGTTGGTTGCGTTGCTAGTAGGTGGCAGTATATATCTAGCCGCCATTCAGCATAATGCATCTCAGTAGGGGAAAACGCCATTCCCAATTATGCTGACGTCACTTACACCCATACATTCCTATACAATAAACGATTGTTGCAATGTCCTGTATCTCCCCTTAAAATTTGTACCATGAATTCGGAACCACCCTGTATACGCTAAATATTTCCAAATGAAGATGACATTCTTCTTTAACTTTGACTGTTTTTTTTTATTATCGAACAGCATACATGTTAAAAGGAAAATGTTAAGTCTTCTAAAATTTCATAGTAAGAGTTTTAAAAATTTCAGTTGATTACTTATCAGTTAAAGAAACGTAACAACAACGAGGGGTTACAAAAAGAATAAAATAAATTGATAGATAATGCGTAAAAAATCAATGACAAAGCAATCGATATATAGACCAATAGTAAAACAAACAATTTTTAAATTCCATATGAAAAGGATTGGGGGAGGAGAGAGAATGAGAGAAATCAGATAATTTACAGCCGCTCGCAAATCAATAAAGCAATATAATAGAAATGCAACAAGACAGCATAGGTAAAAAAATAAGATTATTTATTTAAGATCATAATGTAAATTGACACAAGTGTTTACAAAAAATTAGTGATCATACTGCCTAAAAATTATACAAAAATATGCTTCTGATCCCGATGGATCTACAGCTAATACAAAATATAGTAGTACAGTAGCATAGTAACACTCTTAGCCTTAGGAGCTAAGATTGTAGAGTTAAGACTCTTAAATTGCAAATTTTCAATTTTTTGAAAAAAATATAAGTTAAAGCCTCAATATTTTTGAGCATTTTGGTACCCAAATTGTGTTGTTACTGTGAAAACTTCGAGGTTATTGAGAAATCAGTAGTGAAACTTAAGCGAAAACCCTATCTCTTTAACTTCATTTTTCGCAAAACAAATTTTAGCTTGCGCGCAGAATTCTTCAGAAACTATTAATGATATCAATTTGAAATTTTATACACGTATACAAAATAAGGCTCTTTATACCTTATACATCAATTTTTTTTAAAAAAAATTGATAGAATTTTAATTTAATTTTAATTAATTTTTTCCTTAAAATTTTCATTATAATTGTATTTAAAAAATCTTTTTTTTTCTCTAAAATTCTTAAAAGTTAGTATAACTTAAGTATAACTTAATAACTTAGTATAACTTAAAAAATTAATATTTTTATACCAAGTAAAATTAATTTTGTAAATTTTGATCGATTTTGTACTCCAGAATTCTACGCGGTGTAAATACTGATTTTCACATTTTTGAAAAATTGCCCAATGTGTGTGTTTATCCCTTTATATCTTTTTAAATTTTTTCTCAAATTCTCTGACAATTTGCGAAATAATGTAAATATATACGATTATCATGTGGAAAAAATTTCAAATTATTGTTTTGTTTTAGTGCTAAATTACATTGATTTGAAGAAGGATGTTCAAAGATATTTGTTAAGGGGCCTGAGTTAAGGGCCATAATTTTAAGCACACAGTCAACATTCAACTTTCCTATATATTTGCCTATATCACCGTTCTCTAAGGCAATGCACTTTAAATTTGTCATTGCCCAAGGATTTCCAATTGGCATGTTGTGGATTTAGAGAGGGAATTAGTCACTATATATATATATATATATATATATATATATATATATATATATATATATATATATATATATATATAGCTCAGGTGTAATCCTTCTCACTTGATCATGATTCAGAATTACGAGATCTGTTGCCAATGGCCTTTGAGTTGTTTTTATCCTGCCGAGTCAGTAAACACTCCCTCGCTTATGTACTTGTCATGGATTTGACATAATAACTATACCATTACTTAATTAATGATTAAGGCCATAAAACTTTATAAAACAGAGTATTTTTTTTTCCTTGCACAAGTGGAAAATACACACTCGATTTCGATTTGAGGGATATTTTGTTTTAAAATACACAATTAAAAAAAACAGTTTGTGTGCTTATGACCACACGATAGAAGTGATAACTTCAAATTTTGTAATGTTGTTTCAGGAATTAGTTAGGTGAATAAAAAACAAGGGGATGTTAATATTGTCATATAAAACTATTTATTCATATGTGTGTACTGGTAAAGTAGTATTTTTTGCGAAATATGCAATCATATTTGTGGATTAATTGTATTCTAAGAAGGAAACAATAGGTATATGGTAGCTGAGATACATTATAAATACTTTTTAGCTCGAAATTATTTAAATATCTGAAAGAAAAAACTCCATCAAGCTTGTTCCGTACTTTGTCGTGTTTTCATTTGGATCATTTGACTTAATTAAATTGAATTTTGATTTTAAAAAAAGCAACTAAAGCAGTGTATCTCAAACTTTTTATACTTGCGACCCAAGTTTCAAGCATAATTTTCATCACGCCCCTCTTCCACAAAATAGCAATGTATTGAATTCAATAATAACATCTTTTGTTGTAAAGCTGCAATGCGACTTTAATTATAAACCGTTGAACTTATCAAGATAAGCATTAAATTTTGTATACAATTTTAGGACATGCTCATAGGGTCATTGATAATTAAAAACTTGTTTTTAACTTAGTACTGTTAAATTACTCATGAAACATATTGCACAGTACTGTTACATTTATAAGTGTATTATATCAGTCTAAGTGTATATTTTACCTTTTATTATGTCAGAATGTAATTTGCTTTCCTTTCTTTCAGTAAATTGATAATTTTGAAGAATAATCTTTTGTTCTCGAGCTTTCGATATGCTCGCACCCCCCCCCCCTTGTAGGGTTGTCATGCCCCCTAGGGAGGCATGCCCCACAGTTTGAGAAACACTATACTAAAAGCTTTGATTTGTCTTTTGAAAAATCTGTATTTAAATCCCAACTTAAAATAATAGGCAATTTGTTCAGAAGAGTTGATCCGACTTCACAGTGTAGGCAACTAAATTTTTGTACATGAAATCGATAATTTTCTCTACGTTTTGATTTGCTGAAATATAAATAGTACCCATTAGAATTTTTTGTCCATTTTGCTGCACAAATTTCTCCGATACATGACTCATTAAACCCAAATAATTCAATAGCATTGTTACAAGTAGTTCTGTTACCATTCAGTAGTATTGTTACCATTGTTACGATCTTTACAAACCCGAGCGTAACAATGCTTGGCCCTTTAAAATGCATCATTCAAGCTTACTCACCATCAAAACGCGCCTAAAGAAGTTATCACTTCAAAAACATATAGATAGTGTTATCATTTGAGAGAAAGTGGAGTCTAAAATTTAAAAAATATTATACTTTCCTCTTCCCTTTATTCAATTCAGATTCATATAGAGTATATCCCTTGCCTTAGAGACTTAGTAGTGCCATCTTTACTTTTTGTAAAACAGATATATTTCAAAATCAAAATGCGGAATTTTCAAATATATATTTCGCAATCAATATATTCTAAGGCTTTTTTCGTCGCCAATGGTTATGCAACAGCCCACTAAAAAATAGAAAGAAAATTCTTGACTCTCAAAAAAGTCGAATGGAATCCTTACTTAGGGGGCGTAGAAATCCCTGAAACATCCATCATTCTGCACTATCGAGGAATTGCGTTTCGAATTCAGGAGCACAAGGGAAAAAGGCAGAAGAAACATAGAAATGTGAAAAACGTTACTTCCTCTATTTGTTACTTCATTTCGAATCACCTGTGGAACCATGCCAAAAAGGTACCTTGATGCATTTATACAGAAGAATCCCGAGTGGCTGGAAAGAGGCCTTAGCTTAAGAAATAAGTCGGTGCACAAAAACAGAAGACTCTCTCAAAGATAGATTGCACATATACTTGGTAAAATTTTCGTAGTGTTTCGAAAATATATTACTCTTTTCCTGTAGGACTTAAGATTTTTTTTTGTTGGGGAGGGGAAAGAAACACAGTTTCATCCAGTCATTGTATGGAATCATTTCTATCATTCTTAATTAGATACTAGTTTCGAAGTTACTGAAGTGAATGAATTGAACAAATTTATTTTTATGTGTAAAATCCAGTTTTGAAACATAATTAGTAGCCGCGGTAACTCAAGGGTCAAGATCACAGACTCGTGGCCAGCAAATCATGAATTCGAGCCTAGCGCCTCTAAAGAAGGGGCCGATGCGCGTTAAATATGCCAAGGCTCAAACATCCTCCCGATGATGTGGTGTGGAAGTCAGGAGAATTAGCGCCAGCTTGGGTGTCGTCCGCATCACTTAACCACGGTTCAAAATTACGACGTCCGTCGCTAATAGCCTCGTGTAGCCTCACTAAAATCTAACAATTTTGATGTAATGTGTAGTGCGGGGGTGTCCAACCATTTTTGGAAGAGTGCCACTAATTGATAAAAAAAATAATGCGTGCCACTTTCAGCTTTTCTAACAAATGAAAGAAATAGGATGAAAAAGTGAAAAATGCTACTTATAATTTTACTACGGGATTTTTACGCAAATAACGCATTTTTATAGGGCGAATACACACACACACACACACACACACATATATATATATATATATATATATATATATAAATCTTCTATAAATCTTCTGTGCGCGTGTTTGTCACTAAACTCCTCCTAAACGGCTGGGCCGATTTCGATGAAATTTTTTGTGGGGGTTCAATTAAATTCGAGAATTGATTAGATTCACAATGCGGTCCGATATCGCAATTAGTTAAAAAGGTATTAATTAAAAATATTCAAAAAATACAACTCAATATTCACCTGCATTGTTGTAACAACGCTATTGTTATAAACACAAGTAATATAAAAAAAATTTAAAATCAATTCCTACTTAGATCAAACAAGAAAAACATTATTTTAGCTACTTTTTAATAAATAGTTGGATTAAAATAAATATGTACATACATATGACAGAATCACAACATTAAATGGTAATTAATTTTTATTAATTATCATTAAAGTATCGAATTGTCATCCAAAACAATCGTGTATATAAAATTTCCTTTCAACTGAATGCTTTAAACCGTTAGAAAAAAACCTTTTCAAATTTTGACCCAAGTCGCCAAAAGGGTCGCTAAGTCGCCAACGTGGCTGTATTTGTAATTTTTTAAATAATTATTTTTAATCAATTAATTTTTATGAATTATAATTAAATCATTGTTTTGTCATCCAAAATAATCATATACATTACATTTCAGCTCAATAGAGCGCTTTAAGGTGTATTTTATTAACGATTGAAAATTCCACCAAGATAAATAAATAAATAAACAAACAAACAAATAAAATATGTATAGAGATCGTGAGCTAATAGTAGGAATTGAAAAAGACGTAAGTTGGCGTCGAAAATTGATTTTCAGCCAAACTGGCCAAACCCGTTCTTTACTGTTACGAAAACGCAGACGATTCAGGCTTTTTAGCGTTCTGTGCGTGTGTATGTAACTGAACTCCTTCAAAACGGCTGGTCCGATTTTGATGAAAATTTTTGTCTGTTCCAGTGGACTCGAGAATGGTTTAGATTTATAATTCGGCTTAGAAATGTTTATTTAATTAATTGTTTATTTATAAGTTGTTGATCTTGGAATGTTTTACATCGGATCCGGCAGACTGCGCTACGATCTTAGTATCGAATATTCAAAAAATCTTTTATTATAATTCCAGTTGGTCCCGACATTTGGTGCTGTGATCATTTCAGGAAGATATTTTGTCACTTCATGTTATTATTTTGTTGAAAAAAATGTGTGTCAATTAAATTATTACATTCAGATGTAATTAGTGTCTGAAATGTTACTCAAAACGATCCAGATTGTTAAAGCTTATTCATAAAAATGTGGAATTGTCTGTACAGAACAACGTCTGTCGGGTCCTCTAGTATACTATTACCAATTTTGTGTAAATAGTATAGATAATTTGTATTTGGATGTGCAATGCATTCATATTACACTATGTTATATTTATTTTATGCTAGAATTGTAATATTCTTAAGCAATGCCGTTCCTTACGCTATGGTGGCGTTTCAGAGAGAACTTGGCGAGATTTTGGCGATGTGGCCGGGTTGGCATTATATTTAATGAGCAAGTTGGCCGCTAATTAGGCAACTTTGGCGACCATGTTGGCGAGTTTGGGACCCTCTGGATTCTTCTAGAAATTAGTGGATTTCTCCACTAATTTCACGCTCTATGTCGCGCGTGGATTTTTCTGGAAATTTCCACCTGTTCTATAAAAAGAGTGGTGCTAGCCGCAACGAGTCAGTCTGGTTTCAACCAGCGAATAGTGAACATTGTTTTGACTAGCGATTTGCTCGGCTGTGCTTGAGAATAATCTTTCACATACTTGTATTTTAAACACTGATAAATGTGTTTGAGTGCTGTGGAAGGTGTGAAGACCTTCTGGGATTTATTCTGTGAATATTGCGGCTGAATCTTGTATTTCAAGGATTGGATTTTCTACAATAAATCCTCATCGCTCTCAAATGACTGTTTTTATATTTTGAGACTGATTTGCATAAATTCCTTGAACTCCGATCAACGTAACAATATACTCTAAATTCTCTACAAATGAGAGATAAACATTTATCAATCAAAAACGAAAAATACAGAGATAGTAAGGAAACCATACATTGAAGGATATACATGAGTAATTCAAAATTAAAAAATGGATGCTTCAATCTTATAAACATTGCTGAATTAGGACAGCTTATATATAAAATAATTTATATAAAAGTGGGGTTGAACATGCTTTGTGGCAAGCCAACCTTCCCTCCCCCCACCCCTTTATGTTAATAATACTGAGCAAAAGCATTTTGAAAATAATGGGTAGGAATATCTACTAAATCCATTACAAGATAGAGGTAACTTACCTAAAAATTGCGCTTAAAAATGTAGAGTCCGTACTAAATCTGAGTGCAATAAATAAGTTATTGCCAGATTCTGGACCCAAATGCAAATTCAAATATGTGAATGGCTGAAGAATAGCTCTTAACAAAAGTATGAAAAGAATAGAAATAAAAACTAAAAATAGAGTTTACAAACTACCATAACTTAAGTGACATTAGATATGTATGAATTAAATAATAGTAAGTAACTTTATCTAATATTAGAATATGGAGGTAACTATTACTAGGAAAAATGATAAATTTATAGTAATAAAAAACTATTATTATTCTAAGGAATTTTAATTCTTACTATCATTATATATATATATAATTAGTGGAAATTTAAAAATAATATAATAAGTAAAACAAAAGTACAAATTTTGGCTTTATTGTTAATAAACTTTTTACAGATTCAATCATTTAAGTTAGATGTAACATAAAACTGGAGTAACTTGAAGCATTTAACTCTAAATAATTATTAAACCTTTAGTACTTAATAGACTTTGTACTTTTTTTTACAAAATCTATATTAGAATTAGCCCTTAAAAAATCTGATAATATAAGGTTGTTTTAGGTGCATATCTGCTACTTTTGAGTGATAATTTGATTTTATGTTCAAAGTAGAAAACAATTATACATAAACATATGATGATCCGAGTTTTGAGGGGGGGATATCAGGAAACAACCGCTTTTATAAGTAAAATTGCACAAGCAAAATTGTTATTTATTTTTACTTTTTCAATTTTTTTTTCAGTAAGTCTTCACATGTCCCGGTTATTCCGCTATGCCACACTATGACACGTGTGTTGCGGGTTGCCCACACCTGGTATATCGTATATTTATTTTGACATAATATTTTCGCTACAATTTGTTATTTTTAAGTGATTTAAAATAGTTACGAAATACTGTAGAAAAATACGAAAAGAAATATGTTGGAATCTAGTCTTCAGCATTAAATATACTAATCTAGGAATAAGTTTTACTATATTTAATCATAATTTTTTTAAAAAAAAAAACTAGAAATACTGTGAAATATAGTGATTTCAGGCATCACTTGAACAAAAATAATCTGATAATTGCCAATATTTCGTATATCTCATTTGTAAAGGCTCTTTTATACGAGTTAACGTGTCACAACAGACACTCGGGACTAGTTTTGAATAAAAATCACCTGGTTGTATTTGTATCTAGTCCTTCTCCCTGTGTCACTCAGTCGATCTCACCTCTAGTTGAAGCTACTTTTTTCATACGCCGCTGTTTGTGTTTTGAAAAAGGAGAATTTTTTTTATTGCATTTTTCGAGAATTCGGCACTTCCTTTGTGACGGGTCTTAGCGCCACCTTCACTAACAAATCCTCTTGGAGAATCTTTGGGCTAGCATTCGCGTTTAATTCATGGCTATCCCTCTCAAGAAGAAACCCTAACTTGCAAATTAGTTAGAGCATATAAGGTTTGAGTTTGGTAATCGTAAAAGCAGAAGGAGCGGAGCATCTGTTGCAGCGTTTTTAAGGTGAGATTTAGAATTTACACGCTACTCTCTTGACTTAAGGATGGACTACTATACTAAATTAGTGGATTAGGAATTGATAGGTTAGGACTTATTAATGTTAAATTGATCTGGTTCCTTACGCTTATTCACTTAGGGTCGTTGCTTTCTTTATATCACTCCTAGGACTTCCTTTTGTGGTTTACTTCATGGTTGATTAGTGTGATCCAATAATAATAATTTAGAATTATCATGGAAGTTTCTGGTTATGCTTTGTTCCCTACAACAACTTTAGGTAGGCAGGACGGTGAGAAAGCGACTTCAGGCGGAAGTCACTTGCACCTTTTCCCCTGTAGTAATACATTTTCAGTCTACGTGTGTGAAAGAAATTTCTTTTTCTCTTCACACTAGAGGTAACAAGGCAGGAAACATGTTGAGAGGCTTGAAATTGGCCTAAAATTCCTGCAGGCTAGATGATTTTCAAATTTCACTTGGGCTTAGGCTGATTTGAACATCACCCTAAGCCCCCAAGCGAGTTTTGTGAAGCATTATTTTAAAAACAAGGATGATACTTAAGAAATACGGCAGATCGATTTCCATACATATACAATACAAAAAGACTTTGAGATCCAATTCCATTTAGCGCTCAGTAATCTCTATCATTAAGGAATCCGACTACATTCGGAACCGCGATTTTAAAAAAAGCGCATAAATGGATATTTTTCATGATATGTAATGTCACTTAGATTAGAATACATGTATAAAATTGTTTTAAGGATATTTTTTAAAAAAATATTTAAATACGATATTTCGGCAAAAAAACAACTTAGAATAACCTTTTCTTAAAAATGTTCTCTTTTTGTAAAAAAAAGTTTCTATCATAATAATATTTTGCCTGTATATAGCTCAGACCTCTGTACAGAGGCTCAACTGTGAGTTTTGAAAAATTCACATTATTTTCAGAGTTAATACCCATTGAAATAATTATCGGCGTTCTTTTCTTAAAATTTCTTCCCTCTGTTGTCGTGAAACATGCAGAACCCCACTTTTAAGTTATATATTTTAAAAATTCTTGTTGGCCTCTTTACAGAGGTCTGAGCTATATGCACACAAAATGTTATTATAATAGAAGCATTTTTTACAAAAGGAGAATATTTGGAATACTGGTCATTCTATGTTCATTGTTTGTAAAAATATTGTACTTACATAATTTTTTATTGTAATACTATTTTTAAAACAATTTTATATACATTTTCCAATCTAAGTAACACTAAAAATCATAAAAATTATCCGTTCATACGGTTTTGCAAAATCACAGTTCCGAACGTAGCCGGATACCTTAACTTAAAATGTTAGCTGAAATAATGACTTCACCATTTTAACGTGAAAAACGCTGGTCATGAAGAACCCAATATTTTAATCATTATCCTACGATGAACTTTCTTGTTTTAATTCATTTAACTAACCATTAGGATACTAACAAGAACATCCCCATTTTTGAACTATGATATTTGCCCAACCAATCAGCCAAAATCAACTTTGGTTCTTAGTTTTAATGTTCACATGTAACACGGGGATGCGGTTTGGAGGAAGAAATGCACGAACAGCAAAAAGGTTTATTTCGGAAGGTACTCACAACGAAATATACCACTGTTACTAATTTGCATCACAATTTGTATATATATGGATCATCACGAGGTAATAGGCAAAATGATGGTGGGTCACGAGTAACTCGAACTACCAACATATCCCAGCTTTGACCAATAAATGTTCCACATAACCTCAGTCTTGAGTTTCTGCGTTTCTTGTACCTGCCACACTAATTTCCCATGACGTTTCCGGTCATGGGTTACTATACCCAATAATCCTGGGATACCGTCTAATTTTCGAATAATTTATATGGAACAGAAAGTTGATAATTTTCATAAAAATTAGTTGTTGATCCAATTACATTAAAATAAGATTGAATGCATCCTCTTCTTTTTGTAATAATTCGTTTTTTGAAAGAAAAAAACAATAAAGAAATTTTAATATTTCTCAAAAGTTTCCTTCTAATTTAACTCCACATTGGTACATGTTTGGGAATATTCCTTTTTGAGGAGAATTATGCATAAAAGCTCCACCCATAGTAGCATGAAAGCTCGAAAAAAATAGTTTAATAAGAATATGTATTTGCACAGCAACAGCTAGTATCTTTAAACATTTACCTATAGAACTACAAGATATTGGATAGAAGCTATACTAGTATGATTTCTAACTTTGAAATTTGCATAAGAGTTCGTATTGAAGATTTTTTCATTCTTCCAACTTCTTTTTTTATCTTCTCATAAAAATTGTTCGTGTCAGTTCAATTTTAAATGCATTTCAGAGGATTGGAATATATGAATATTGGACTGTCAGAAGTGTGTCTGAAGAAGGCTTTTTTCACATTTGAAATTGCTTTTAGAAACACACTTAGCTAGTTATGAGTCCTGAAACGTCAAATGAAATACATAGAAGCATTTTTCATTGACATTTTATGTGGATTATCAAGTCGTTTGAAAATATAATTATATGATATTTTTAAAGTAGTCGTCTCATAATGAAATGAGTGGTAGAGAAATATTAAAAATTCTACCAGATTTCTACCAAAGTAACTTTCAGTAGATCTCTACTCCATAAAATAAACATGCGTGCTAAATTTCAAGTCTAAATCTAACAGAGCAAAAACGGAAATTTTGTCATCAATACCTCGTTGACAGCATTCTTAGCGGATTCCAATTCAACAAAAGAAGTATGCAAACCAAATTTTATTATTATAGTCTTAGTAGTTCAAAAATGGGAATTTTGTCTATCAATACGCCCCAATAACTCTCCCCGCTTCCTTCTGGAGTTGATTTCCGTAAAATCCATTCTTAGTGGAACTCTATTCAACTAAACAAAAGTGCTCAACAAATTTCAAGTAAATGAGTTCAATTCCAAAACAGGAATTTTTCTATAACACGCCTTAATCCCTCGCAACCCCACACCTTTGGGGGTCCGTTTTCGCAAAAATCTTTGTAAAAGGAACTTTGTTCCATGAACGGAACATACCTTCTAATTTTCAAGCAGGTGGTTCTATTAGTTGAAAAGCGGAAATATTTATCAAATACGCCCCTTAATCCCCTCAGTGACCCTGGGGTATCAATTTTCCCCAAAACTATTTTGTAGCAGATCTCTACACCATGAAAGGAATTCGCTTACCAAATTTTAAGACTGTACGTCTAATAGTTTAAAAATGGAAATAATTATCTATAACGCTCCTTAAGCCCCCGTAACGACACTTAGGAAACGATATTCACAAAACCGATCTTACGGCATATCTCTACTCAGTGAAAGGAATCTGCTTACTCAATTTCAAGATGTTACGTCTAATAATTTAAAAAAGGAGCTAATTGCCTATAACGCCCCTTAATTCTCCACAACGCCACTTGGGAATCGATTTTGACAAAACCCATTTTGCAGCGGATCTGTGCTCTATGAATGGAATCCGCTTACCAAATTTCAAGACTGTACGTCTAATAGTTTAAAAATAGAAATAATTTTGTATAACGCCCCTTATGCTCTCGCAACGCCCCTTGGAAGTCGATTTTCGTAAAAATCATTATGTAGGGAATCTCTAATTTATGAAAGAAATCTGTGTACCAAGCTTCACGACTGTACATCTAATAGTTTAGTAATGGAAATAATTATCTGTAACGCCCCTTAAACCCCCATAATGCCCCTTGGGTTCGAACTTTGCAAAATCCGTTCTTAGCTGACGTCTACTTTATGAAGGGAATCTACCTACCAAATTTCAAGTCTGTAGGTTTAATAGTTCCGGAGATATCGTGATTAGTCAGTGAGTCAGTGAGTGATTGAGTCGCTTTTCTCCTTTATATATATAGATATATACTAATGTACAAAATTAAGAGAATTTTTAGTTTTAGTCAATTATCTTTAGAACTACTGGACAGATTGTAATGAAATTTTGTATGTATATAGGGCTAATGCTATGTAAAAAAATAACCGTCATCGTCATCACCATCATATCCAGCAAGAGAACCCATCTTGGGCCAGTGCATTCCTTTGAAGATTCCTCCATAATGACCTTTTGTTTACTTTTGTTCTCCAAGTGTTCTCGTTTATAATCCCTAAGTCCGATTCCCCTGAATCTTCCCATTTCAGCCTTGGTCTTCTAAGCTTCCTAATCCGAGTAACTTTGAGCTGCAGTACATTTTTGACAACATTGTCTCATATGGCATTCGAATTACATGATCTAAAAAATTAATCCTTCAACTGCTAAAATACACGCGCATGATCATGCGTAACATTCATGAAATTTGGAAGGTATGAAACAGCAGTTGCAAAATGTAACAAAAAATAAATTGTTAGTAGAGGGGGTATGGTCCCCTCTTTCAGATTAAAAAAATCTCCCACCGTATTTGTTAACCGTAAATAAGGGAATTTGTGTGATTCCATGTGGCAATTAACCCCAATCATTTAGCAATTCTTTGAATAGTTCTGGAAAGGAGGATGAGCGAGTTGCAATTGCCCTCCCCAGAACGTTCCAGGAATGCTCTTTTTGAATGAGTTCTGGCGATCTTACTGGCCAATCCATTCAGTGAATATCCTCACTTTCTAAAAATCCATCGATGAGTGTTTCTATCCATTCTAGATGAGTGTTGCCATCCATTAAAATAAAATCAGGGTGAACTGCTGCCGGGAAAAGGTGAACAAAGAGCTCTAAGGTAGATCAAAGCTTTAAAAGGCATTAGAAGCAATTATATAAGTAGTTTGTTTTCCATTTATTGGGAAATCAATTCTTTGACCCATTTTTTTGTGGTGACCCCTTCTCCTTTCTCTCCTAAAGACAATTTCCTTTTAAATAAGACTCACATTGATATTTAAATTGAGATAAAAAGAAAAGTAGATTAGTGGCACACGCAAAGATCCTTGTAACACAGATCCTTGTGTACAAAGATCCTTGTACCACATTACTTGTGGTATATATATATATATATATATATATATATATATATATATATCCTCCATAAAAAATTATCTTATTCACAGGAAATTTTCACAAATCTTTCATACACTAATGACTCACGTAACCACAGTATTCAAAACCACAGGAATTTGAAACGGAATCTATGCCCACCAAGCTCACAATCCTACGGTTTTTAATTTTTTTAAAGTATCCGAAAGATCAGGATCATTACCACCGACAAATACTGTCAGCATTGTCAAGTCATGGGTTTGAATCCTTTTCTCGACAATAAGCCTTGTTCAGCGTAAATAACAGTAATACATACCAAATAGGATTTTAAAATGCAACAAAATCCTGTTAATTTTGAATTTGTATTTCTGCTATCTTTCTGCTCATTCTACTTTAGCATTTCAAACGAAACAAGTAATATAAAAAAAACTAAGTAAATTTTTACTTCGTTAGAAAAATTTACTGACACTATCTCTTGCAGATAAATCTTACATCGTCAGAAATAATGCAAAATATATTTACAATTAAAAAAATAAATTTAGTTAATATTTGAAAAACGGTATTAAGATAAAGTGTCAAAAAATGTATTTGAACTCGAATGGATGAATAAAAACTATTTTATTAACGATTGAAAATTTGAACAAGATATATATATATATATATATATATATATATATATATATATATATATATATATATATATAAATAGATAAATATAAATAGAGTGCGAACTAATAGTAGGAATTGAAAAACACTCACAAGAAAACTTTATTTACACCAAAGAGAAATTTCACAACTATGAATTCTATTTCGTGGAATTCTTCCATCAGCTTTGACATAAAAATTATTTAAAACTGTACGGCACATATATAAAACTATGTGCATGTGTATCCAAACAATATTTTCCTACTCTCCGATGCACACATACTTTTTGGTAACAAAAAGTACCTGAATGTAAATCTTGGAAATTTCATATGTCACATTCACACAGAAGCTCACCAGCATCTGGCCTTGGATATCATGTTACTCTTACCATCGTGGTATGCTTTCTGCTTTATATTTAGTTTGACAGAAATCAATTTCTACTGGAGAAAAATTTCATTTCATGTCTCTTTCACTGTCTTTTACTGTGGATGACAGGCATTTGATTCTTGTTTTTCTTTTCTTCAGTTCAGTACAAATGGGATGCTTCAGCAGAGCCTTCTACGCAAAGCAATATTTGCATTCTTGTTTGTTGCAGTTTATTTTATTTTAAAATAAAAGCGGTTTGTTTCAAATTTTATTTCATATAATTGTTTTGTAAGACACAAATTATAACCTGTCCTTAACTTTAAGGTATCCGACTACGTTTGGAACCGTGATTTTGCAACGGCAAATAAATGGATAACATTTATGATATTTAGTGTCACTTAGATTAGAAAATGTATATAAAATTGTTTTAAGAATATTATTACAATAAAAAATTATTTAAGTACAATATTCTGACAAAAAATTAACATAAAATAATCCGTTTTCAAAATATCCTCCTTTTGTGAAAAAATGCCTCTATTATAATAATAATATTTTGCCTGTATATAGCTCAGACCTCTATACATACGCTCAAATAGAATTTTTTAAATATATAATTGATAAGTAGGTTTATCCATATTTTACGACAGCAGAGGGGAGCAATTTTAAGAAAAATAAGCCAAAAATTATTTCGATTGGTGGTAACTCTGAAAATAATGTGAATTTTTCAAACTTTCTGGAGAAGTCTTTACTTTATATAAGCGAAATATTATTGTTATAGAAGCCTTTTATACAAAAGAACATTTTGAAAAAACAATTATTCTAAGTTAATTTTTTGCCAAAATATTGTATTTAAATAATTTTTTGTCACAATATCCTTAAAACAATTCTATACATGTATTCTAATCTAAGTGACACTAAATATCATGGAAATTATAAATTTACGCGCTTTTTTAAAATCACGGTTCTGAACGTAGTCGGATACCTTAAGAAAAAAAAGGGAAATTTCTGGGGGGGAAATGGAAAGATACGTATCGAAATTTAACAGCCGTTGCAAATTTCAGCTCTGGCAAAATGGTTGTTTTTTTAAATTTCTAAAATATATTCACAGAAAATATCTTAAAAGCAGTAAAAATGGACTAAAATAAAATTTAAAGGAATACTTGCTCTTTTTCGTGTAATAATTTTTTGGATTTTTAAACATCAAAGTTTTCTATAGAACTAAGGTGATCAGTTTTTTTGTAATGAAAAGGAGGATGCGGGCGTGCGAAAAATTTAAGAAAAATAAATATAATAACTTAATTAATTAACTTATTAACTTAAATATATGAAACATTTTATTTATTCAAATAAAAATACGCCAATTACACTTACATACCTTTTAATTATTTACTTAAATGAATATTTTCCCATTGAATAATTTTTTTGTCAATAAACCTTTTTGTAATAAATCAAAAAATTTGGAATAAGGAAATATCCTTCATACTGAATAGTACGGTAAGTAACACAGCTAAAATATCAACATTTAATCTTGATTTCTCACTTGTCTAAAAATCGTTATCAACTTAAAAAAACGCTTTCAACTTTTGCATTAGTTCCAGAGCAGTACACAATGTAAATTGAAGAAGAATAACTAAATTATCACATAGGAAGTGTTCATTTTTAAAATATTTTAGTATTTCTACCCCTCTTTTATCAATTTCAGCGTGTTGATTTTCCCATTGTTCCAATTTATTAGAATTTAAGTATACAAACAGACTTTTAATTTCTTCAAGCAGACAATCGACATCGATTTTAATATCAGGCATTTTTTTCGATAAACACTCAACACAATTTTCTATATCCGCCCAATTTACTTGCGACGAAGCCAAAAAACACCATTGAAAACTGTTATTTCCAGTGAAGTTTGTTTCCGGTCATTTTTCGATCAATTGGAAACATTTTTGATTTATCTCTGAATAGTGAGTAACAAATTAAAGTTTTAAAATATTGAAAATGTGGGAAGGACAGAACTTATCGAGGAAGGACACCTTAAGGTACGAACATTATAAAGTGATTTTTAAAACAAAATTATTTATGATATTTAGTGACACAATATATAGGCAAAAAAAAAAAATTTAACAATATAGAAAAAATTAACTAACCCTTTTTTCAAAACGTTCTCCTTTTATAAAAAATACTTCTATAATAATAATAATATTTTGATTAGATAAAGTAAAGACTTGTCCAGAGAGTCTGAACTAGGGATTTTAAAAAATTCACATTATTTTCAGAGTTACCACCAATTGAAATAATTATCGGCGTTTTTTCTTAAAATTTATCCCCTCCCCCCTGTTGAAGTAAAATATGGATAAATCTACTTCTAAGTTATATGTTTCAAAAATTCTAGTTCAGCCTCTGTACAGAGATCTGAGCTATATACAGGTAAAATATTATTATAATAGTAGCATTTTTCATAAAAGGAGAATGTTTTGAATCTTGGTCATCTATGTTCATTTTTTGTCAAAATAGTATACTTAAATAATTTTTATTGTAATAATATTATTAAAACAATTTTATATACGTTTTTAATCTAAGTGACACTAAGTATCATAAATATTATCCATTTATACGCTTTTGGAAAATCACGGTTCCGAACGTAGTCGGATACCTTAATAGAACTGACTACATAATCACTCTTTTTCCAATATATTAAGAGGGAAAATTAAATCTATCCGTCTTTTTACATACAGTAATACTCCGAACTTGCTCGATAGGTGGGATTGAGCTATTACCACGTAAGTCGAATTCCCACAATTCGTTGTATGATTTCATATATAAATGCGTAAAAATTTTTAGTTGGGGTTGGAGACTAAATTAAAGTATACTTATAAAAAAATTTGAATAAAATTCTAGATAACACAAATAAAAAATTGCAAATCAAAATTATTTCGATGTAGAAAATTTCATAAGAATTTTAATCCCACAAAATTTTCTTAGCATACTAATATTTTTTTTATTCCTTGTGCTCAATATTTATGGTATGATGTGCTGCGGGGTGAGTATTTGTACAGCAGGGAAGTTGGTTAACTTCGATAGGGAAGCTGTTGAATGCATTTTAACTGACAAATTACACACGAAAAAGACTTGTTCGAAGGTTGTTCCAAAAGTTCTGTCAGATAACCAAAACCAGTATCGTGAAAACGGGCGAGTTGACAAGTTAGAACGCATTACAAACGAGACAAATTTCTAGGAATCTGTTTGTAAAATTTGATGAGACATGAATTTGTTCCTACGCTTCAGAAAGGAAGTGCCAGTCATTGCAGTGGAAGTCTCCAGGATCCCCAAGACCCAAAAAAACACGCATGTCAAAATAAAAATTCAAGACAATGCTAATTGTCTTCTTCAACATTAATGGAATTGATCGACTGGATTCCCAGTGGTCAGACTGTTAATCAACACTACTACATTGAAGTATTATAAAGGTATTCATTAAACAAATTAAGGGGAAAACACATTTATGGAGTAATGGCTGGCTGTTGCACTAGGACAATGAACTCAATCACACGGCCTTACCTTTCAAGTAGTTTCTGACCAGCAAAAACATTACTGTGATGTGGCATCCACCTTATTCACATGATTGGGCTCCATGAAACTTTTTTTTAATTTCCTACAGTTAAATCTTGCTGAAAAGTAACCCATTTTACCTCAGTTGATGAGATTCAGACAAAAAGGGAGATTCTCCTAAAGACCCTTTCAAAAACCTTATTCCAGAACTGTTATCAGCAATGGCATCACCAAATTCAGAAATGTGGGAATACTGAAGGGAACTACTTTGAAAGTGATAATGTCACCTTGTGATGAAGAGAATACTACTAAAAATGATAAATCTAAATACTCCTTCAGTTGATATTGCAATTAGACTTCCAAAAACAAGTATTGCAGATAAAACTGAATATTGTTATGATGTAGCAAACTCCATTATAGTAAACATACTGTAGTAATATATTATAGTATTTTAAAGTAATGCAAAAAATACTCAAACTTGCTAAACTACTCCAGTTTAAAACTGAAAAAAAAATTTTAATTTATGTACAAACCTGGCTAATTTCAGCTTTAATTAGTAGCATTATTATTGTGTACATAAATGCTTTAAGTTTTCAAACGTTTGTGAAAACATTAGGCTAAGATTAAGCTGAATAACCTGTCGTCGTAACAAGTGTTATCATTATTATGCAAAAATATATTTTGAATTTTAAAACAATTATTTCAGTCATATTTAATTAAAATAGTGTTTAATGTAGAAAAGAAATCGGGAAAAAACATATTAAAAATTAGAGCTTTAAGGACATTATAAGTTTATTTTTTGCCTTTACAAACTTTATTCGCGTTCTTCTCAGACTTTTAATTTTGAAGATATAAGTATGTTCTAAACATTAAGGCTTTTTTCTGCTAAAGTTAGTCTTAAAATTTTTTGTATCTAGTCCCAAATGTATGTTCTGTAAAAGTTAGTATAGATGTACGTATGAGATCTCGAGTTATTTTTTTTTAAAAAAATGCTTAATATTTTAAAAAATATCTTGTTTTTTCCAGGTTTAGCTAGAAAAATAATAATTAAAAATCAACCAGGAAACAGATTTTCAAATTCACACTATTTTTCGTTTACAATAATCTAAGAAACATACGTCATTTAAAAAGACTTAAAAACTTTAAAAATGAAGCATTTTATGAAAGTTTGAAAAAACTTCAAAAAGTCTGAATTTTTTAAAACTGAAAAATAATGGCTGGTCAGACTGATTTTTTCCTTTCAGAATCAACTTACTAATATAATCTGAATATAAAACATCGATTATTTTGACTGTTAATGTATCCAAAAAGTTTTCTTTTTTTAAAAAAAAAAAGAGAGTACTGTGTAGTTTTAAAGATTCAAATTTTGTATGCACATGGAACTATGATAAGACTTGCTTATATGTTTCTTTCTTCGCAATCAATTCCTGCTTTGAAAAACACAAATGTGGCAAACTTTTATTAGAAGCAGAGATGTATATACATTATTTTGTCATACATTAAGACTAGCTCTCAAAATCGAACGCATTCTTAAATTCATTAAGAATGAAATGGAGAATACTTCTCATATGAATTCATTCTTAACTGCTTCTTACCTATTCAAAAATTTCTGCTTCGTTCAACAAAGACCGTTATAAAAACTAATGAAGTTCTACTTCATTCAAATGGACCTCAAAGTTATATATATATATATATATATATATATATATAATTCAGGGAAAGACGTTAGAAGCTCATTTATGAGAATGAGAATGAAAAATCGGTTCAGATGTTGATGTTCTGTTTTCAAAAAGAACAAAGCCTGTCGCCAAAAGAGTTTAGTTAAATCATAATCAAATAATGTCATATTCTCTCTGATTCACATTCATAAAATTAAAGAAGTTTCTCTATACATCCACAAAAAGTATTTTGATAATTAAAATTATTCGCTATGAACACGAATAGCTATTTGTAACTCAAAAGTTTCTTTAAATACATGTTTCTAGCTGCCAAGTGCAATAAGCTAGAAATTAACTTTGTTCATAAAGACATGGACTTTATTCCTGAATGAATAGACTTTGATTCTAGGAATTCCATGATCAAAAATATCGCGTAAATGAGTTAATTAAGAAAGTCCAAGGGGTATTAAAAAACGTGGTTTAAAATGGAGTGCCGCCTGAAGAGTTTGCGAAACAATGGCTCCTCCGGAAAGCCCTTCAACAGTTTCGAAAACTTTGTTTTCAGACTTTAATTAGCAAAACATTTTTAATTTACTTTGGATTTGTTTCCTAAATATTTGCGATAGGAGTTGGTCGTTTTAAAGTTACTGAACACATTGGTAATGGTTTGACGTAAAGTATATAGTCTGAATATTCGCAAATTTTCATCAAAAAATAAATAAAATAAAACACAAACATATAAAACTAAAGTACTAAATAAGTAAATTGATAGTTAAAATGTAAATTAAAATAGTAAAATAAAAGGTGGAAATTTAATTTTCCCGTCTTCAAAGTGTTACATGAAACATAAATTCTTTGAAAAATATTATGTAAAATCTAATGTAAACTTAAAAAGCCATCAGTTTTCAAATAAGCAATCAAATTTAAGTCATTTATTTTTTATGTATATTATTAATTATAAATCTGTTATTCTTATTTCTTGTCGTTTGAAATCTTTAAATTAAATTCATAAATGAAATATATATCATAATTGTGATACATGGAGTAATCGTCTGCAAAAAAAAATAGTTAAATACATAAATATAATAGCCATTATCCACCCGCTTAGCTGTGTATTTTATGATCTTGTAAAATTTTATACTGTTCTTTTTAAATTTATATATTGATGTCTACGTCCCAGAAATAAGCTTTTGATTGTACAACACAACATTTTAATAATTCCGATAAACCTCGTTTCTAGATTTACCTATTCGTGGGTCGTGGGAAAATTACTTTCTATCTACATGATCTTGTAAAATAAACCCGAGGGAAATGCAAAACCAGTTAATATATTGGCCTTCCTATTATAACGATGGGAAGACTAATTCTCGCTTCAATTTTGTGCTACTGCACGTAATCCAACGATTATGACATCTGTAAAAAGGACAAAAAAAAAGTTGCTAATAAAGAAGTACCTTTTTTTTTTATCCACAAGTTGTCGTTGTAAAGGGTGTTTTTTTTTCAGAGGTATAGAACTTTAAATTGCAATAAAACAACGATGTATTATTCGTTTGACATGAATTTCTTTATTCGAAAGATAATCTTGTGGCATTACATTTTAAATATGATTTCTGGCATAGGACTACCACGGCTGGCTCGGATGTAGTCCAATCTGGACGTCCAATTTTCGATGACTTTTTTCCAACATTTGTGGCCGTATATCGGCAATAACACGGCGAATGTTGTCTTCCAAATGGTCAAAACTCTCAATATTCGCATTTGTGGCTTATCCGCATAGACCAATGACTCATACACTTCCTCTTTTATTTCTTTTCCCGTCCAGACCACAGATATACATTTCTTGAAATATACATGCATAGAATCCTAAATTTCTTTATTGCCATTGTATTGTATTATTCATTGTTAGTAACACAGTTTAGTTTTCCTTTTGTAGTGTGTCAATTTGGTTTCTTTTTCTTTTATTTATTAATTTTTAGTTTGACATTTGTATTGTGTTTTACTAACATCGTTGCTTGTCAACCCGCATATTGCCGTGTGCGGCGTCCCGTAAGGAGGAAAATGGTGTCCTGGGAATACCTTTGCTTTCCTTTGGCCCACGCTTCGCTGTAGACGGGTGGCAGGAGTGAACCCGCTCCTGTCAATCGACTGGGGATACCTCTCTTCGGTGTCCCCGGAGAGACATTGCTGTTGGGTTAGTGCTGCAAATAAGGGGTGGCAGGTTACCCGTTGGATCCTCGCCTTAATGCAGTAGCAATATATTCTGGGTGTACTCCAGATAAGCGCCGTGCCAGGTTTTTGCCAGATGACCGGTACACTCCCTCTCTTGTTGGACTCCGTTGTGGGTGGAGGCACGCCAGTATGAAGTTGTTTTTCACGCATATGGATCCAAGTAGGCCGTGCCCGGGTAAAGGCCTTGTTTTACCCAACCTTAATATTTACTAGATTGCAATTCATGCTAGATTTTTGTTAATTTCACTTCAAAGCAATGAGATGTCTAAATTATCACTATTTGATATTAATAAAGCCCTCATCGGAATAGGTGGTGAACCAAAATCAGTAAAGCGATTACATTCCGGGGATCTATTTATTTAAACAATCTCTGCTGTTCAAACTAAGTCCTTTCTTCTTGCAAAATATTTCTTAAATAGTCCTGTAACAATAAATCCACACAAAACCCTTAATTCCTGCCGTGGTGTCATTTCTGAATCTGAACTGTTGACCACCCCTGAATCAGAAATCCTTGAGGGGTTCCTCAATCAGGGTGTTATTCAGGTCAGAAGAAATATAATTAAAAAAGACGCAACACTTATTCCAACAAAAAATATAATTTTAACTTCCAATAGCCTAATTCTACCAACAACTATAAAGGCTGGATACCTCCGCTGTAAAATACGTCCATACATACCAAATCCTCTTCTCTGTTTTAAACGCCAGAGGTCCGGACATTCACAAACTTCATGCCACGGACAACTGACTTTCTCTAGATGTGCGTCTGCTAGACATGCTTCCACAGATTGCAATCTAGAGCCAAAATGTATAAACTGCTCACAACTCCATCCATCAGATTCCACAATATGCCCTAAATGGAAAATACAAAAACAAATACAGATAATAAAAACAAATAAAAATATTTTTTATCCACAAGCACGTAAATTAATAGAGTCACAGTCATCTCAAACTTACGCTCAAGCTGTTAAATCCTCTACTTTAAATAATTCTACACAAACAGATGAAAATATAACCAAAATAAAATATCCACCTCTAAATTTACTTCAACCACTTTCAGCCATCCCAAAACCAAATATATCAAAATCCATTCCTGTTTCCCCATCATCATCTTCAAACCAAGCCCAAAACTTGCATCTACGTTTTCAACAGCAGCTGCTGTCTCAGAGCCTCAACTACCTATTCCTATGTCTAGTGACGTTATTTCCACCACCGATAATATGTTCACCCCTATTAAAGCTTCATCAACCAAGTCCTCTTCCTCATCCACCTCCAGTGTTCAACCCCTTTCTGCCTCTACAACAACACAGAATTCGATGGGGGGAAAAACTCGGGGTAGAAAAAGAAGAAAAAAAAAGGATTGCTTAAAACAAAAATCGATATTAAAATGGCTTAGCAGAAACCTCGAAAATCACCTGTGGAATATACAACGGATGAGGAAGATATGATTGTATATGACGTGGAAGATGAACATGAATCCAATCCTGACTATGTAAAAAAAAAAGATAGAAAAACAGATTATAAGAGAGTTACTTCTAGCACCCACTCGCGTTAAAAACAGGAAAAAGTAAACAAAAAAAATTAACTATTGATGCAACATGTATTTTAACTAGTTTTTCAATTTTTTTTTTTTTTTTGTCTCTTTTTTCGTTTTCAGTTTGATCTGTTTTAACCTTGTCTGACTTGGTGGGGTGTCCCCCACCAAAATTGAAATGTTTTATCTGACGAATTTGCTTCTTGTATTTTATATATTTTCCCCTATGTTACTGTGTTTTATGAACATTTTAAGATCTTTTAATGTTTTTTTTATTTTTAACAAATGTTTGGCGCAGTATAGCCAGAATTGGCTGTTGCGCCATCAAGAAATTCAGTCACTCACTCACTGCCATAAAATTAGGGTTGTACACACATATTATCCCCACTTGCCACAATGGATCCTTCCGATGTTACAATAAGACAGACCAAACCACTCGGTGTTTTCCGTATTTTGCTCATGCCTAGAAAGAAAATCTTTTCGTGTTTAGCAATTTTCGTTTCGTGGAAAGAGAAAATGCATGAAAATACTTAGTACTTAGTCGAGATATTTGCATTATTTCATGTTAATCGATATTTTGACTTAAGCGTTTTCGTGTTAAAAGTATAATGATGTATATGCGGAGAAATTTTTGAAATTCGATTAAGCATTTACGTTACATGAGTATTCTTATGATATTTTTTATATTACAATACGATTATTTTATTCTTTTTTATAATTACTATTAAATTGTGGTATTATATGATTATTATTATATATAATATTATATTATTAAATCATACTATATGAATATTATACATAATTACTATTAAATTATCTTATAAGATTATTACTGTATCATACATAATGTTATTAGTACATACATGTAACTTTTTATTATGTTATGTTATTATTCACATTATTTATTGATTGATCTTGAGTACTCTCAATCTCTTCTTATATTCTTCTTTTGAAATGTATTTCAATTTATTTCAAAACAATTTTTTAAAATTATCTTCCTGACGATTTGATACTGCTTGCCGCCATCTTGAATTCCATTCCGGCGACAGCAAGCGCTGCTTAGCGTCATGCCCCATGATATCAAACTAACGCTAATTTTAATTCAAGGTCTCGTTGGAAGCTAAATATTACCATGATTTAATTTTGTCGAGAGTACCAAAGCCAAATTGATATTCAAGGGATATTTTACACGCCACCTAATCACATGACCTACAATTTTCGTATCAGAAAATCTGTTGACTTCAGCCATGATCAAACTGGCAAAATTGGGCTTACGTGGCAAACAAGCTACCTCTAAGTCGCCAAGCCCATTATAATGAATAATTGTGTGTGTGTGTTTTTTTTAAATTGACTAACAATAAGTCTTCATAGCATAGCAAAAATTTTAAAAATACAAAACAGGATAAAAGATTAAGAATATA
Source organism: Trichonephila clavipes (assembly GCA_019973935.1). Taxonomy (NCBI): domain Eukaryota; kingdom Metazoa; phylum Arthropoda; class Arachnida; order Araneae; family Nephilidae; genus Trichonephila; species Trichonephila clavipes. The sequence goes on along the minus strand of BMAU01018378.1, from coordinate 113,075 downwards.
TTTTGGGAGAAGAATTAAAAAGTATATTCACATAGATGTTTAAAATGTATCCTAGATTAGATATTTAAAAATGTATCCTTTCTCATCAAATAAGAAACTTTTACCAGAATTATATGTATCTATAAAAAAAAGTTTTCCTTAAGTGTATAAAAGTTGCTGAACTGTGTTCAAAGATAATCATTTTCACGTCAAGTTTAACACATCTTATTTTTTAATGTCGTAAGAAAAATTTTCTTTTTCTGATCGCTCTTAATTAAATTTTGCTTCTTATTTTGCTATTTTTTTTTCTTATTTTCATTTAAAAGATATTATCCAGTAGCTAATCGAACACTCTGGACTCCCTTCTTAATTTTATCTCAATAATCTAAAAAAGACTTTTGAATGAAAAAAATAACAAAATTTTAAGCAGGTAAGGTTGATGAAAGCAAACACTTTATGACATCCTCTACAAGTTAGCCATTGTAAAAATAATGTAAAAACAACGTTGATATTTGATTAGATATTAAAAATTTATAAAATATAAAATGTAATTTTTTTGTAAATATAATTTAAACATTTTGACATTTTATAATGAAAATTTGCTTAAAAATAGGGAAAACTGAAATGCTTAGCAAAAATCATTTATTCCTTTCCCTTTAATGGTTAAAATTCATATGATGCATAGTCTTATGAGAGCTGTATCACGTGTGACGTCTTAGTCACATGATAAATAATTCCAATCATTTGTTCATAAATTTTTAATGTGACGTCTTAGTCAAATATAATATAGTATTTTTTAAATATTTTTTTAAGAAATTTAATAATTGGACATTTTTATCCAAAAATCAAATTTGAAATTTTATATAAATTTTACAATCAAACATTTCATAAAATTTCACTTACTTTTGCACAAAAATTACAAACCATTGTTGTCATTTAATTTTTATTAAAGGCATGCATATATATATATTATAAATTTGAAAATATTGGTAGTTTCACTTATTTAGGTTCGGAAATTAATAATAGAAACGATTGTACTACTGAAATCCAAAAGAGAACTACTATGGCTAATAGATGTCTTAATGGAAAACGAAAATATATGAAAAATAATTTAATCAAAAGGAAAACAAAAGTTCTGTTGTATAAAAGTCTTTTAAGATCAGGAAAACTTACGCATGTGAAACTTGGTCCATGTCTCGAACAGATGAGATCATGGTAAGTATCGATGAAAGGAAGATTTTAAGATTTATTTTTTGAGGAATTCAGGGAAATGGAATGTGGCGAAGAAGATCAAATTTATAGCTCTATCAATCATATAAGGAATCTGACATTGTTAACTTCATCAAAATACAACGATTTAAAGAGACAGGTAACGTTTTCAGAATGGACATAAACCGCACCAATAAAAAAATCTCCAATACCCCACGAAGAAAAGGCAGGTCAAATCTTAGATGGATTGATGGCCTAGAAAAAGATCTCCTAGTTTTGAGAACTATGAATTGGAGAACATTAGCAAATTGAAGACTAGCCTGGAACTTCTTGAGAGGGCCAAGGCCTACCCTTGGCTGTCGAACCATTGAGGAAGGAAGGGTATGCATATATATACATATCTTTGTAAATAAAATGTACTCTTATAAATTTAATGTTGAACAAATGGGGGTTTTTTTGCAATAAAGCTTAACACGATATTGTTTTAACACGAAAAAATATTTCAGACACCTTCAGTTTCGTGTTAAACGATGCTCACTGCATGCAAGGTTAAAGAAAAAATGAAACAGGCAGACTTACGTAATGAAAAATAACTTAAAGAAATAAATTTAAACAGAGTGATTGATAGAGCACAAAGTTCCCCTAAATCGCCACATCACGGTTTTCTTCTACAGACATGTATATATATGTATATATACTCATCTTAACAAAATTTTCATTTGCAGATCTTATGTGTTAAAGGAAGTCAGTATTTTTTTTTCTTCCAGTAATTAAAAATGAACGGTTGATTTCTTTTTAAGGCAGTTGGTACTGAAACTTTTGACAAATTACTAAACTTTTGATCGATTAGGTGGAATAAAGCTTTGACGTATCTAGTGCTTGGTTCGATTAAAAAATTCACTTCTTCGAAAATATAAATTGAGAAGATTCATCAAATTGACGTGTAACTCCGATACGCAGATACGATTGAAACGCAGTTCGTGTTTCTTTTTCTTTTTGAATTCCTACTATTAGTTGACACTCTCTCTGTCTTTCTCTCTCTCTCTCTATATATATATATAGAGAGAGAGAGATTTTCTCTTTTATATATATATATATATATATATATATATATATATATATATATATATATATATATATATTCAATCGTTCATAAAATACTTCCTATTCATCCATTTAAATTCAAATACATCTTTTTAAACTTGTACTGGATGACACTTGATGTTAATAAAGTTTTTTTTTCAAATATTAATTCATCAATTCTATTTCATTAATGAAGAAGTAGTAACAAACAAAAGTAATAGTCCAACACACTATATAGAATGGAAAACCATTTTCTACTTTGCCCCTTAATAGTGTGATTCTGTCATACGTATATACATATTTATATTAATTATAATTGTTTAATCAAAAGTAAAACTAAAATAAATTTTTCTTTGTTGACCTGAATAGGAATTGAATTAATATTTTTTTAATATTACTTGTTATTTGTAATTTTAAGACTACCATAAGTATGGCAAACAAGAAATTAGAAGAAAAAAAAGAATATAAGTTTTTAACTATCAAATAAAACTTTAGATAATCCATTTAATATTTTTTGATGAGTGAGTACACATTGACGTCACATTATAGAACAATAAGAGGGCTACTGGCTACGAACCTCGTAATTTTGAACTTCGGTCAAATGACGAGGACAACACACGATTTGGCTTTCCCTCACCAAATCACCAAACTACCACACCAAACCAAAGGACGAACATTGAGCCTGGATAGTTTTAACGTGCGTAGGCTAATCTATATGAGCTATTGATAAAGTTACCTGAACTATTGACCTACTACACATCGGATTCAAGAAATTACATACAACATTTCATTCCACAAAATTCC
>BMAU01018378.1:0-105000 GCA_019973935.1 Trichonephila clavipes | reverse complement strand
TATTTTTAAATTAGTTATTAAATACATTGTGCAATATTGATACATTCATAAGTATATCATTGTAAATGTTTATTTTTTATTACCTCAAAATGTATTTTGTTTTGATCCTATCCACTTAACTAATATTTTTTTTAAATCCTTAATTTTCAACTTTTCGATGTGTGTTCGCGCCAACCTAATAAGTATATCACGCCCCCGAAGGGGGAGCGGCTCACAGTTTGAGAAACGCTGTTATATACGTAAATTTTAAATACGGAATAAAACATTTATGAAAGGTTTTCTAAGGTTTAATTTCTTAAACACATTTAACACTAAGACAGATTTTTACACTTGATTGACTTTAAAGTATTATATAATTCATATCACAATGCCTATTTGCGGCTAGAATGAAATGTTAGAAATGTTAAAATTACTGCATTCTCCTTTTATCAAGTACTGCTATGTAATTTATCATTTATAATATTTAAAGTTGTGTGCTGGTATTCTATTTTAGGTTAGTTGTTTTTAGTTTTACTAAGATTTAAGTAAAAAAAACAATCTTATTTCAAAAGATAGATCGAAAGAAAAGATTTGTCCGTTAATCCAGTTTGAATCATGTTAACATTCTTATAAGTGGAAACAAAGAGAAAAAAGAAGTGGTAAGTCTTATTCGCTTTGTATCAGTGATATTAGAGAGTGTACGTGAGTTGTTCGCATGCGTGGATGCGTGCGTGCGTTTGCGTGTGTGTGTGAGATTGAGAGTGTGAGTTTATTTTTTAAGGTAAAATTTGGAGGTAGTATCTAAATCATCATGAAATGTAAGAAGTACCCTTTCAAAACTTGAAGATCAAATAATACTATAATACGGCTGTAGCTCAATTTATTTGCTCTTAATTCAAGCGATTTTAAAGACAATGGATAAACAGAAATATTAAACTTTAATATTAGTGAGTGAGAGAATATTAACGTCACACTGTTAAGCTACACAGGAGCTTTAACTTTAATATCAGATCGTAAGCCAAAAGTCGATGAGTTTGTAAAATTTATGCTTTAAGATACTGATACTCTAATTTGATTAAAGTCCTTAATATATTTCCAAATATCAATTTTAAATCTCTTCAAACATCAACATCAAATCACTTGCCTATTCCAGAGAAAAATCCTCATCTGAAAAAAAAAGAAACTCCCAACACGAATTCTATTTCACAGCAACAGATTGATATTAATGTTGTCACATTGTAAATGACAGGAGCACTGTTGCAGAAAACACGTATCCAAATAATATATACAAATTTTCCTATACGCACATGCTGTCTGGAAAGCTAGGAGTAAATGTGATTGCATACATAGGAAATCGTATCTGTCGCATCAAAGGCTCGGCAACGAAGTCTAAATTTTGCTTCTCCATCGTGAAACGTTTTCGTTTGACAGAAATCAATTTCAATCCCGAGGAAAAAGATTTCATTCCATACCCTAACTCTCTTTCCCATCGTCTTCTCTCGTATTTTTCTTTTCTTTTCTTTTGAATTGAATGACTATTTACAGAGGTATTTTGTGAACGAAAACCATCTTCCTGTGTGTCGTCTTCGGTTTCTTATTTTCATTTCAGTTCGTTTCTGATTCCAATCGAGAAGGTACGATTTGTTTTATAAGTCAACAACAAATCCGCTCTTAAACACCAGAAATGTTTATTAATTCATTTTGGTTGAAATCTGTGGAAATTAATGCCAAAAGTATAAATTATTCATTGTAGAACGTTATATTTATTCGAACTTAAGATTTAAAAATTTTGAATTCTTGCTTACAGGCTTTAAATTATTAACACGATTTTATAAGCTTCACCTGTATGTAACGGAATCTTTGAACTCGATTTTTACCCACTTTAAAAGGTCAGATTCTTTCGAAATTTTCCCCTCTTGTCAAAGACTGATGAGAACAGAATATATTTAATAATTTTTTCCGTTGTCCTGATCAGGATTAGCGATTTTCAAATTAAAGATTTGTTGACTTATTCCAGTTCAAGCTTCCAGATTTTGCAACTAACTCCAGATCACATTTCAAAATTTGGCAACTTCCAAAACAGCTGAGAATTGAGTCAGAAGTCACCGGATTAAAAATAATCTCTCACAAACTCTTTGATTCAAAACAAGTACTTCATGTCTAATGCCGATGTATGTTTTAGAAAGACCATTGATTTCTTTTTAGTGGAAGGTATCATTGACTTAAAACCTTCTTCGGTATTAAAAATTTCAAACTTAGCTTTTCCAGATTTCTTTCAGTTGGCTGAACCTGGTTGGCAAACCAGGCCCATATCGACACATTGATAGGATGTCAATGGGTATTCCAGATTCAAAAAATGACGCCTTTAAGATTAATTCATCAATAAATAAATAATAGTTTAAAAAATTAAACAAACACGCTTTTATTGTGGATTGAACTAAAAAATTAAAAATAAATTATAGTTTAAAAAAAAACTAAAAAACACGCTTTTATGGCTAATCGAATTAAAATGTAAAAAAAAAATTCTTAATAAAAGAATAAAATGATTAACGAGAAAATCAATGTCATTGAGGTAAAAGCAGGGAATGCTCAATATCAATTGTTATCATTTCTTTCTAATTCTGTTCCGAAATACACTGTAAAAATGTAGTACAAAGCACACTCCACGCGCTTTTACCACAATGACATTTATTTTTTCGTTAATCATTTTATTCTTATATTAAGAATTCTTTTTTACATTTTTGTTCGATTAAAAACCATAAAAACTTAAAAATGCATCTAGTAATGTTCAAGATGGTAACATATTAATACCTTGGTTGCATTTTATTTCAAAGCAGAAAAGTAATTGGCAATGTTTATTCACGTAATTAATACTTTTCGTTTGAGTTCTAGTAGAAGTTAGTTGGTACAGTAAGACCCCGCTTAACGCGGGGTATACGTTCCATCTAAGTAGAGCGCAATATGAAACAGCGTTAAACGAGGTTACCTCATCATGTAAGTAATGGGGTTATATGGGAAGATGGGTAGAAAATTGGCAGGTATTTTATCGTTAAATTTATTAATTATGTGTTTTATAACAGTAAGAAATGTATTTCTTACAAATATAGAAACATAATAAATGAATAAACATATAATAATAAATAAAATTCTAAGTCAGTATGTTTACATTTCAGATCATACAGTATCTTCTGTATTTCCTATTTTCTGCCATTTTATCAAGAAGGTATCTAATGCAATTTGCGTTTTCCTTTTGCGCTCTGTGAGAAGTTTTTAGTAAGTGGATAATGCATCCATAACGCCCCGTCTTGCCTTTAAACTCCTGTCAAAATTTGCTCCTGCTTTTTCTTGCTGCTTTATTTTCGTGTTTTTTAACTATCACCCATGATAAAAACTAAAAAACTAAAAGCCATAATAAATTTCACTATAGAAATCGTTATATTATATAAATTTATACTTACAATAACGTTAACAAATGTTTGAAACAATAAAAATACGTTCGTATAAGACCGCAGGAAAGAAGAAACACAGATAAACTGCATCAGATATCGCGAAGCCTACCGCTGTGGGTAATTTTGGGGAATCCCACAATTCAAATAAAAGAACGTTAAACCGAAACAGCGTTAAGCTGGGTCTTACTGTATTCTAGTGTTAACCCGGGTGCGGTCACGCGGGGCACAAAGTCACACCAGACTTACGAAATCTGTAATTAGGCGAACTCTGTTCATTTTTTGCCAATGACCTTGTCAGTTTCCTCCTATACGATAGTATTCATACTAACTAAAATGTATTTGTCATATACCTCCCTCTTCATAGGAGTGGCAAACCTTTCTTCACAAGCTTGACCATTCCCCTTACAAATTTTTTTGAAAAAAATTGTAAAAAATTATCGCATTTTTTTTTAATTATTAAATACAAGGAAACGAAACAAAACTAAATATGTAGGTTTTAAGTTTAATTTTTAATTTTTTATAGGTGCATTTGCATTTAATTTAAATATCAGTTTACTATCCCGAGTTCTCTCAGGCAAACGTATTAAAAAAGTTAAGTATTTGTCTTTGTATGATAGTTTTTGAAACTAGAGACAGCATAAACTGATACCTGACATTCTGTACACTGTTATTTAGTCTCTTTTCTTATTGGCTTACCTCTGTAATCTCTTTTACGGAAGTACGCTATCTCGTTGCATTTGATTTTTTTTTTTCAGTAGCAGGAATAAGATCTGGAAAATGCCCTGAGTTAACCTGAGTGGTGAAGGACTAATGCTGGGTCTCCCTAATGTGGTAGAAAACTCGACAGCGTTATTTTCTGAAATTATTTTTTCAATCATTTCCAATCTAAATTGTTTAGGTGATCGAGAACCTCCTGATTGACAGTACAAAATGTAAGCTACATACAGAAGCATCACTTCCACTATTTTCAATGTTCACCTCTACATAATCACTATCTGAAAAATTATCGCTTTCGCTATTATTTTACTTTTTTAACGCAATCATCCTTCTTTATACATAGCAATCCACAAGTAGACGTATTCTACACAATAGAGAAAACACGTGACCTGTCCCGCCAAAAGATTCGCGAAACCAACAAAACTTTGCAAACTGCCAATCAAAGCTGGATATTTCCTTTCATTTCCTCCAGGTCGAGAAAAGTCGAAATAAAACAGATCGTACTGACAAATTCTACTTCGATCGGGTTTCTCAGGATAATGATTAACGGCAATATTTACGAACCCGAGATAATTCGGAATAATCAAACAAGTAGTTAAGGTACTTTGAGTGACTGAGTTCCCCGCACGACCACTTTTATTCCAAAATATTTTCTATGAACAGGCAACATTTTCCCCTGCAAAAGACTTAGTGGTTTCGATTGCTGTGTTGTACGACTCATTATGGTTTATAAATGTAAATGAGTACAATATTAAAAAAATGGGCATCTGCAATCTCTATTGAAGTATATCAAGAAAAGAAGAACCTGATAAAATAATGGATATTAATCCTGCTAACGAAAATAAGTTTGAGAAAAGTGATGAACATGAAACGTTTATGTTGAAAGGCAGATTGTCAAATGCCACCACAAACATCTCCGCCAAGAAAGATAGGAAGCCACAAATGTGCCACAAGACACACTTCGCCCTGTCAAAAAGTCACAAGAAAGAAATAGTTCTACATACTGTTTGTCGATCATCAAAGGAGAACAAAATAGGAGAGTTTTGCGTTCAAATATCATTCCTAAGATGTTAATGAAAAGTGTCTGTGATTTATGCCCTTTATTAAAGTCAAGCACATTTGAAAAAGTTTCATTCATTTTGGTTAGTTTTTTGAAGTGATAACTTCTATTAGTACGATTTGCTGGAGAGTGAAATTGCCCGAACGTCACGCTCGAGAATGTTACACTCATAGGCTGTTTTCGCCTTCAGTCGGACATACACACCCCTGAAGGAGGGACGTTTCCCCCCGCCACTCAGAAACAAAGTAGTTTGTCTTCCCAACAATACGCCGTAAAAGTAAAGTTCCTAGATTCGATCTAAGTGGGGCTTCCCCACCCTCCGTGACCTCCTTCTACAAGAAATGAATGTGGGGTATTTCTAATCCTACCTGAAGCATAAAAATAAAACGTAATATTTGTAGAAAATAGGTTTAGGGAGAAAGAGGATTCCTCTATACTAAAATTAAACATAAAATATAGGAAAAGGACAAATTTTTAGGTAATTGCTCAAAACTTTTTGAAAATAATTAGCTGAAATTTTTTCTCATGTTCTGCATAACAGTAGAAGTGTTTTGATCTTCAGATTTATCAATAACTGTTTTATTTCAAAATTTGCAGTTCTTTATATGAATATAGTCAATGTTTTTTAAGCAATTTCGTATAATGACTTAGATAAAGTGCTCTAGTTTTTGTAAAAATTAAAATATTCTTATCCTGAAAAATCATTTAAACACACAGGAATAACAATGTAAAAATCAAAATTGAAAAATTGAGAATTTCTTCATAAAATCTTTGCACAAAGAAAGAAATTCATTATGTCATTTTTCGTACATTTTTACTAGTTTTTTCCCATTTTAATAATAATAATTTTTTTTTTTTTACCAATTTTAGGAAAAACCTTTAATCTCCCCATTAGCCATTTAAATATACTAAATATATACAAAAATCACAAAAAATCTCCATATCTCCGTTTTTTTTTCAAAAAAGATCTTGTCGCAAGTAGTCGGAGTAATTATTACTCTATCTTTTCCATATAGACTGCACATTTTTTGCTCATCTCTGATACATGTTTAATCTATTAGTTTCTATATGTATTTTATATTTTGTTCACTGATGGAAGTAATTGGTCTTCCAATCAAAAAGTATGCCGGGGTCAAAACCGACAAATCATCTTTATATGTTGACAAAGAGGTGAGAAGACGGGAATTCAAAATTCCCTGAATTTCAGTCAAAATGGTTAGAAACTCTTAATAAGTAAACCTAGAATTGCCTGCCCCACGTTTAAAATGGAACTTTACTCCAGCTTCCCAATTAAGCCGCCAAAATTTGGTGCTCTGGGAGGGAGAAGATTCCAATTTTTATTTTCATCTACTAAGAAACCAGCCAATTCAGGATCAGGATTTATCACCAATTTGTACTATCTCTTGAATTCGGCATTAGCTCCTATAAATGTTTTACCATTTTCAGAAAATATTATTTAGAGAGGGTCTTCTTCTTCTTCTTCTAGCAATAAATATCTGATAATAAATGTCTGAGTTGCTAAATCCGAGACTAATTCACAATGTACAGCTTTAGTGACAAAACATACAAAAATTGAAACATATGGCTTATACAAACTACCTTTACGCTGTTTGTTGCTCTTGATCCAAAACGGTCTAATAAAGTCAACGCAACTGCAATCAAAAGGAAAATTTTCTCTAACTCTTTCTTTAGGCAAATTGCCCATTATTTGTTCACAAGTTATAGGTTTCATTTTAAAACATACAAGACAATCATGTACTATTTTCCTACATACATCACGTCCCCTAAGTGGCCAAAATCTCTACCTCACTTGATATATTAAGGCTTGTGGACCTAGATGGAAGAGTTTTTTGTGAAAATATTCTACAATTAAATTCGTCAATTTATGGTTACAAGGTAATATTATAGAAAATTTGTATTGAAAGTTCAAATCACTCTATTACAAAGTCTACGACCAACTCTCAACACACTTTCTTAATCTAAGAGAGAAAGGATTTAAACTTTTTATAAGACTTTCTGCAGACACTATTATTTTCTTTCAAACTTTTTATATCCCCTTTGAACTCCTGTAGTTGCACTATCTTGATTAAGGTGATCTCCGCTCGGTTGATCTGCTGGGCATCTATAGGTCTTTTCCTTTTTCCTCCTCTGCAATTTCCTATGAACCTAAAAATAAAACTTAACATTCAAAAATTATTTTAGTGTACTTATTACTTATATTTAACAGGTCAGTTGTAAATGTTGATTTTGTCACATTTAAATTAACACACTGATTTGTGTTACTTTTAAATTCCCAGTTAAATTCATCACTATCAGTCACTGATGAAAGAATACTCCTTTCCGGAAAATCTTTCGTCGCTAAAAATGTAGGTTCATTCCTCCACAAAGAGTTTTTGTGCAGAATGGACGGGTTGAGACCTATGGATACGAGGTCCGCTGGTTTCTCTTCCGAAGGAGCATGATGCCACTGCTCTGTATTAGTTAAGTTTTTGATTGTGGCAACTCTATTTGCCACGGAGGTTTTAAGCAAGTTAGGGTTCTTCTGGATCCACGCCAAGACAATAGTCGAGTCAATCCACAGGTATATGAGGGGTGTTTTCATTTGAAAGGCAGTCTCAACTTTTTTCATCAGCTTTGCACGAAGAACAGCTCGAGTCGCGGCATTGTGATACTCTTCACAGGTGCTACTCTACTTCTAATTGTTACAAGCTTCATCTTTGTTGCGTCACCTGGCGATTGAGAACAGCAATATATTAATGATCCATAACATTTCTCTGCAGCATCAGCATAACCGTGAAGCTCCACCCTTGACACTTGATGATGCGCAATACATCTACCAATGCAGATACTGCTTACACTGTTGAAATTCTCAAGAAAACGATGTCATTCTTCGGCTCTTTCAAGAGGCAACTCGTCAATCCAGTCAATTTTAAGACTCCAAAGACTCTGCATGAAGATATTGGCCCTTGGCTCCCATGAAGATATTGGCCCTTGGCTCCCATGAAGATACCGGACCTAATAGTCCTCATGGATCAAACAGTCTAGCTATTTTCGAAAGGACACATCTCTTGGTGTAGGAATATTTTAACTCCACTGCTGTTTTGAAAATAAAACATACCTCTTGTGACTTTCAGGACACTCCTAACGGCTGAGTTTCAATTGGACCCTCGAACTCATAATCTCTGATGATTTTTGAAGCCAGTTCCGGATGACTACTACCACACTTGTGCAATTCCATTCCTCCATTTTTTTCAAAATGCCGGAAAGTTGATTCTTCAAGGCCTTGGCTTCCATTAAAGACGCAGCATCGCAAAGAACGTCGTCCATATAAAAGTTCTCTCTGAGAACTGGAGAAGCCAAAGGAAAGCTCTTCTCTTCATCTCTCGATAATTGCAGTAAAGTTCTCGTTGCTAAAAAGGGTGCACTCAGCGTGCCATATGTGACTGTTTTCATCTCAAAGGTTTTCACCGGATCCTCTGGACTTTCTTTCCACAAAATTCTGAGGAACGGCTATTGGCTATCATGGATGAGTATCATTCGGTACATCATCTTCACATCTGCTGTAAAAGCATAAGGATGCTCTCAAAATTTAATCATAATTGTAAACAGGTCGTTTTGAACCAGTCCTCCATTATATTGTATGGAATTTAACGATAGTATATTACTTGTAGGATTGGTAGCATTAAAAACTACCCTCAGCTTCTCTCTCTATCGCTGTGCTCTTTTCTGGTCTAAGGATGCAATGGTGTGGCATATAATATTCAATCTATGTCTTCTTCTTCTCTGCGACAACCTTTTCATGTGACCAAGTTGCTCATACTCATGTACAAAGTCTTTATACAACTTAAGGTATTGAACATCTCTGATTAATCGAGTCCGCAACGCATTCAATCGTTTTAAAGCGATGTCCCTCGACTCATCTCACCGGATCCTCTTTGAAATAACGTTCTCTGAACAAGCTCAGTTTTGCACAGTTCTCAATTTCACTTTATGGTACACAGTACTCAAACATAACTTTCTCTCATCTAATCACCACACGCGGTTTTTCTCCGGATTGTACCGGACTAATGTTATGGCTCACTCCGTCGATAACTTAAAACTCTAATCAATCACTACACAGTTTTCAGTGAACTGGTATCTATTTATTTCTCAGCTTCTTTTTACATTCACATCTGAATTGCTGAGCATGCTCAGTTTAGGCAGCGATGTTGCGTTTGCGCAAACAAGTATAATTATCATTAGCAATATTGAAGTGACAGAATAAAAATCTATTTTTGTAAGAGAATCTGAATAGAAATGAACAAATAGTTCTATTAATCACGTTACTTAAATATACTTTGAGTCTAAAAAGAAAATTAAAACAATAAAAATTTAAAATAACAAATTAAGTATACAGGTATTAAGAAAACGTTACATTAAAAACTTTAAATACAAGAAAACAAAATATAGTTAGAAATATTTTCCTTGCAGCAGCACCGGATATACCTGTACAAAATTGCCATACAATGACAAAGAGCTAGTATAAGACAGAGATTATGCAATATAAATCTTCTAATTAAATCCTTTTTTAGAGGTTTTGACCCAGTTTCCTCTCTTCTCAATCAACTACCTGTCTTACTATCCCTTCGCTTAAATTAATTCATTTATATAATTAAATATTGTTAAATTACAACCAAAATTCACAAAGCCGGATCGGGTCTTCTGAACAAATTACCTATGTTTTTAAGTGGGAATTTTAAAGTAGATTTTCCAAAAGAAAAATCAAAATCTTTAGTTGGTTTTTTAAAATCAAAATTCATTTTAATTATTTCAAATGATCCAAATGAAGATCCAAATCCTTGACGGAGCATTTTGTATAGATATTTAAATAAAATTTTGAATGTAAAGTATTAATAACCTATTTCAGCTACCATAAACCTATTGTTTCCTTCTTAGAATGCAATTAATTCCCAAATATATTCCCAAAATATTTCGCACAAAAATATTACTTTATGAGTGCAGACATATTAATAAATTATTTTATAGGACAATACTGATATTCCCTTGTTTTTTTTATTCACCTAACTAATTCCTGAAAAACATTACAAAATTTGAAATCACTTCTATCGTGTGGTCATAAGCACACAGACTTTTTTTTGACTCAAATGATCAAAGAAAAATTGAAAATTCCTTAAAAAGTAGGCAAAACAACTTAATTTGTTTTAATTAAACTATTTACTAGAATTACTATTTTTATAGTGTACAGTAAAAATAATTATAAAAAATGAATTATGATAACTATGCCATCCCGCTTGACCACTGACGTTAGTATCATGTACGTACCTTCTCCCTGGTTTATAAAAAAATCGAATATACGATGGGATAGTTTTTGCTTCACGACTTTGTTATCATTTATTCTTGTGAATAATTAAAAAATATATTGTAACAATGGACTATTAATGCTAACTACATACTTCGGCAATTTTACAGAAAATTAAAAATGAAAAAAATGCAATTTATATAATTTAAATTTCTCAGCTTAAGCTAAAGTAAACTACTTGTTAAGATTCCCATAAAAATATTTTTCTCTCTGAAATAATAAAAAATTTTACACCCAAACAGTTTAATTATGTATTTCAGTGTTTTTAAAATATATTATTTAAAATCGTCATTTATATATATATATATATATATATATATATATATATATATGAATGAATGATATTACTTTTTTCTACAAAATATACTTTGAAAGCTATATTCGGTAATAAACATGTTTTTTCCCTTTAAATTAAGAATTAATTAGCTTTTGAAAACAGATGTTAATATTTTTATTCCACCAAATGACTTCTGTTTCCTTTCTCCCCCATCAAATTAATGGACTTAACTCCAGGAAACATAAATTTATTACATAGAAAAGTATTTGATCAAGGAAATTTATGGATTTTTCATGTTTCAATTTACAAAATAATTTTTTACACAATAATTTTTAGATTATTTTGTAGCTCTTTATTTTCATTTTTTGCAGCATCTATGAAAACAATTAATTTTAAAAGCTTAATTATCAGTTTGTTTTTTTTACATATATATTTGGCTACATGATTTCATTTTGCCGGTTTAAAAAGCAAATTTATACAATTCAAAAAGTCACTTTTGTGCAAAAATCGAATATTAGTGAATTTATAGAGTTAAATATTATATTGCATTGGTTTATATTTTTCGTAAGAAATATTGGATTATTTGCCGTATTTTCGTTATCTTGAATATTTGGGGTAACTTTTTCTCTTAAAAAATTGACACAAAATGCTCTTTTATAGTTTCAATGTCATCTTAATACAACTGTAAGGCATAAACTTTTTTGGAATAACTTGATCATCAGGAATTGTTTCTATCATATAACATATTTAATAATTAATAATAATGATTTTTTTTTCTTTTTGTTCGTATAATTTTAATGAATTCTTCTTTTAAATCTTTAAGATTTTCTACACATGCTTTAAAAAAGAATTCATTTTTGTCTTAAACATTATTTCTGATGGTTTTGAAATTATGAGCCTAGTTTCATATTTCGATAAATGGGATCGTATGAACAATGCGCTTAGATTTCTATTGTCATACTATGACACTAAATTTGTTCTTATACTTCTATTGCATTATTTTTAAAATAAATTTATTAATTTTTTTATATGTGACATCATTTTTCATTATTTAAATTATGTAACTAGTGTGATATCCCGGGGCATGTCAGCAAGCGCTAATTGGCGCGATTTCTATCGCGCCAATCAGCGCTTGCTGTCGCTGGAATGGAATCCAACATGGCGGCATCAGTTTTTAAATCGGAATGAAAAATAATATTGTAAAATGTATGATTTCCGGTATAAAATCGTCAGGAAGATAATTTTAAAAAAATGTTTTGAAATGCATTGAAATATTTTTCAAAAGAACATAGGAACAGATCGAGAATAACCAAGATCAACCAATAAATAATGAATAACAATTTGATAAAAAGTTAATGTACTAATAATATTATGCAGTATATAATAATAATCTTATAATTTAATACTATTTATATGTAATATTCATATAGTATGATTTAATAATAATTATTATGTATAATAATCATATAATATAATTTAATAGTAACTATAAAAAAGAATCATCGTATTGTAATAAAATAAAAGTAATGCATGCGAATACTCTTATTACATAATAATCATAAATAAATAAAATTATAATAATTATAAATAAATAATATAATGATAAAGATAAATAACATAAAAATAATTATAAATTAATAACATAATAATAATTATAAATAAATAACAATAATAATTATAAATAACTAACATAATATGTAATAATATTTATAAATAAATATAAAAAAAACAATTATAAATAACGAATTTTATATGATTATTACATATAGCAATAATTGCCTGTTTATATTACATTATTAATAAAATAATTACATGATAAAAATTAAAATTTTAATTAACAGCAATTACATAGTACTGAAAACTTGCAATATTCTAGAACTGCAAGTTCCTTCAACGAATTTCATCGAACAAGGAACGCTCAAAAAAGCATTTTTTAAAAGTAACATAAGCGAAAATAAACGATTTATAACGATAGTTAAAAGTACAACTCATTCTTTTGAAGAAAAAAAATATTGTAGTACTAACCCATATTAGAAATAGCCATATTCAAAAATAGCACAAAATAAAACAGAAGAATGAAATAATAGAACAATTACACTGAAAATGGTTAATTTTTTAAAGAAATCGAATTAAAATTGTCTGCTATTTATAGGGTTTTCACGGGAATAAACCAATAAAGGTTATTTTTAATGTACGTTTTCCCCAAGGCAACCATATTGTCAGATGATAAAAATATCAACGTAGCCATATTGTAATTTTTTCGCCCATCTTCGCGAACATTAACAACAACTTGGTGCGTGCACCGTGATACCAAACTAGCACCTAAATTATAAGTGAATTGAGTTCTTACAAATTACAGTTAACCAATTTCTCACATAAAAAGACGTTACCAAACACCACGTTTTGTAACCACTATTAGATAGATGTTCACAGGCATGTACAAACAGAAATTTTATTTACATTCACTGTATAAAATCATTCAAAAAGAAAATATACTATGTGATTAAAATATAATTCAGAATTTTAAAAGTCTTTTATTCCACAGTTCTTCAATAAATAATTCTTGAAGAATGAAGAAAAAAATTACTTGTTATAAAAAAAATAAAACTTGCACTTCAAAACATTTATCCGTAATCTATAATGAATTGAATACTGCTATACATAGCAAAAGACTTAAGTGATAACAGAGCATAAAACAGGGAAATTCCCGTAATCTTTCATCACTCAAAGGTACCCACTCTTCCCATTTGTAAGCTAAAACCTCGAAGACCTTCACCGATTCTATCACGCATGCCCAAAACTTTCTCTCTATAAGCCATAGTATTTCTCAACGTGAATCCTCATATTAGGTAATGTGATCTTGGCGTCGAAGGGATATTTCAATAAATTTTTTTTAAAAAAATTAAGAGCATGTTTTTTAAATTAATGACTTCAAACTCCACACATCGATTGCAAACTATGATAATTTTTAAACAAAAAATGTAACAAAAATTCTGCATCGATTAACTCTCACAAAAAGGGGAAAGAACAAAAAAGTGGTGTTTTTTAAATGCGTAATATTCAACCAATGTTTTAAATATCTGTGCAAATTAAAAATAATATTGCTCTACACATGGAAACAAAAATTGTTTGAGATTATGTTTCTTTTTAAACGAAATTAATAAAGGTTTAATTAAAATTTTGAGTATTTTTTGAAAAATCGTAAAAAAAAAGTTTTTGACATTTTATTTTTAAAATGACTGGTTCTAAAAGAGAAAAGCAAGAACTTTATTTAGTTTAAATATCCATTCATTAATTCAAACGCAATGGTTTAGAAATCATTTTCATAAAAACGAATCGATTTTGATTCATTTTAGGAAAAATCGTTAGAAATAGAAAATAACATTACTTTGCAAAAAAAAAAAAAATATTATACCTTATCGAGGCGAAATAAATCATCTTTCCGATTCTGTAATTATTTTTTTGTCTGAGTTTCATGGAACAATTATTGGTCACTGTTTTAAAAACGTTAAAATTGCAAAAAAATTCCTCCTTATCGTTCTTCATTTTGTGTCGCCGAAGAAACAACACACAGTTGGGAAACAAACATGCGTTTTGATGGGTTTAATTAATATCTTTTTATCTAATTACAATATCGGAATATAAATAGTGAATAAAAATAGTGAAAATGTCTTCCTCGGATCATTCCCCGTCTGTTGGTACCTTCGGCGAGTGTTGTAACGCCTTCTTATTTTTCACCGTAAGAGGACACGCGAGAGCCGCTGGATGCATTTTTTGTAACTGAGTAAAAACACAGTAAATGAAGCTTCTTCAAACAGACCTGACCGATTTCTTTTCATCGCATTCATTTTGGTCCCTCGAGCTACCAAAGTATTCAAGTCAAAACATTTAATTGATGAAGTGAAAAACGGTCTGCGACATTTATCGAAGTGAAAACAGAATCTACTCAATAATCATTGCAACCATTGAACTTGGAGTTTGGGAAGGTCACAAACAATCCAACATGGACGCCATTCTTAAACAAAAGAAAATCTTAAAAGATAAGCTAACTCAGTGCTTCTCAAACTTTCAATACTGGCGCCCCCCTTTTCAATCACAATTTTTATCGCCCCCTTATACATAATAATTTACTAAATGCAATAATAATGCACTTTACGATAAAGCAACAATATTTATTATAAACCGTACAAATTCATGACATAAAAATTAAATTTTGTATATGTTACTTTTAAGCAAAAAAAAAGTTAAGTAATAGGATAATTACTAAGTTATTTTCCTTTCTCTGATTTTTAAATTGGAACATATTACAAAATGCGGTGGTTGCTTAGAATACAAAATATAGATATCAGCTAAATATAGAAATGAACTCAGAGGGTCAATTTCTAATCATAAGTATTCCTTTGAAAAATTTGCTCTGTAAGACAAGCCCATGGAAGTAGCTAATAATTATTAAACTTGTTCTTAATTTAGTATTAATTAATTAGTCATAAAATACTCTGTGCACCACTCATACATTAAAAGCAGTGTTTCTCAAACTTTCAATACTGGCGACCAAATTTTCAATCATAATTTTTGGTCCCCCCCCCTGTACAACAATAATGTATTTACTGCAATAAAAATGCACTTTGAGAGAGAGACGCTAAAGTTACAATACGATCTTAATTATAAACCGTACAAATTAATACGATATATATATTAAATTTTGTGTATATGTAACTTTAAAGTAATATATATATATATATATATATATATATATATATATATATATATATATATATATATATATATATTTTTAAGAAAATTACTTAAAATATATATATTACTTAGAATTGTGTTATTTTTCTTTCTCTAATTTTTAAATTGGAACAGATCGCAAAATGATGTATTTAAAGCAGTGTTTCTCAAACTGTGGGGCGCGCCCCCCTGGGGGGGCGCGATGACCTTACGAGGGGGGCGCGAGCATATCGAAAATAAAAGATTTTAAAAAAATTAGTTTACTGGAATGAATTAAAACAAAATACTTTCAGACATAATAATAAATGCACTCTGATATAATTTATAGGTGTGCGCGCGCGATATTAAGTCAGAAAAAATAAAAACTTCTTCAATACCTAATTAGCTATCTTTGATCCTATAACCAAATAAAAAAATTTATTTTATTTGCTGTAATCCCAAGATGAGAGATTTTTTATTACGCTTTTTTTTTGTACCTAACATACTACTCTTTCAGAGAAAAAACAGATCCCAGACGCAGAATCAAAAAAAATTAGGAACATAAAAAATTCATCACTGTCATTATTTTTGAAATACTGCACATTATAGCTGTAATCTGTTTGACCTTCTAAGTTATTGGTACAGTTAGTTATGACCCCTCTCTTATGTGTTCTCTGTTGAGCTTTTTTCCATGCAAAAGAGTTTTATGATATTTGGAAAACCACGAAGAGCACACACACACAAGCACATGAAGGATTACTTGGGCAAGACATATTTTTATAAATATTCCCAACATATAAGGCATAACGAAAAACGTTTCATACAATTTTTTAGCAGTAACATACATATTATCATAATGAATATACTTTCTACCCGCAAGTGGTCGCGCGGGACACACAGATTACGAAATCGTTAATTCTGGTAAAGCTGTTTATTAATTACCAAAGAAAAATTGAAAAGTCCTTGAAAGTAGGTAAGTTAACTTTCTCTTAATTAGATTATTCACTGGAATTATGATTTGTATCGTGTACAATAAAATAATTATAAAAAAAAAGGATTGGGGTGACTCAATAACCCCGACCGTATCGAGTGCGCGCCTGCTCCCGGGTGAAAACATGTTTAAGTCTTTTTGCTTGAAATATTAAAAATAATTCAATTATTCTTCATCGATATTTTATATTATTGATCATTATTTAACATCAGTGGCACACACAAGGGGGTTCGGACCCCCCAAAGCCCTTGATTTTTTTCCGATTGATTATAATTCTAAGTTTATAGTACGCAAAATTTAATTAAGTATTTGTTATTAATGATTAATTTTATTAATTAATGCTAATTATTTATTCAAGTCACTGTGTTTTGTTCCGGAAAATCGACAAAATCAAAAGGAACCTGATATAAGATTGGTGAACTTTCGACTCCGGACCCCCTTGAAAAATTCCTGTGTGCGCTACTGTTTAACATCAATTATAAATGCTATGTCTGTGAGGCTTAAAATTACAATTCACTTAAAACTAATTATAATTTGAGCAACCATTTTAAAAAATCATTTTACGTTTTTGTAAACATTGTCGAGCACTTGGCTTTGCTTCCCCTTACAATTCAGCTATTATATCAATAATGTTTTATTTTCTTATAAATGAACTCGTGCAAAGAGCGGGCACTTCAGCCGGTATATTTTTTCAATTTATCAGTGCTGCACAGAATATTTTATAACTAATTAATTAATACTAAATTAAAAACAAGTTTAATAAGTATTAATGACGTCCATGAGCTTGTCTTGGAAAGCAAAGTTTTTATAAGGAATGCTTATGATTAGAAATTGACCCCCTGAGTTCTTTTTCTATATTTAGCAGATATCTATATTTTGTCTTCTAAGCAGCTACCGCATTTTGCAATATGTTCAATTTAAAAATTAGAGAAAAGAAAAATAACATAATAATTATCCTATTATTTTATTTATTTACTTTGCTTAAAAGTCGTCTTCAAAATTTAATACTTATATTACTAATTTGTATGGTTTATAATTAAGATCGCCTATTGTAGCTTTAGCGTCAAAGTGCATTATTATTGCATTCAGTACATTATTAATGTATAAGGGGGGCGCGAAAAAAATTGTGATCGAAAAGGGGGGCGCCAGTACTGAAAGTTTGAGAAGCACTGATTTAAAGATTTATTTCCTTCAGCATTCATTTCTCAAAGTACAAATGTCATTAGAAAAATAGACTAGTCAATGTCGCTCTCTATCATATCCATCACATCTGGCATTATAGGGTACGTTTGCGTGAGTCTGGGCAACCTATCGGACGTCTGCGCAAAACATGTAAAAATGCTTTTCCTCGTACAATTCCAGTCAGTTTTGGTCGACTCGATACTCCAATAGCTACCGAATCTAGCTTGAATGTACATTTTTTTTAATTTCCACGTTAATTGTAATTCACGGTAATTAAGTATTTACGGCAGTAGATTAAAACAATATCATACATACATTTTTAAGTTGTAAGCAAACATTCGACCATAATAAAGAATCAACAAGTACACAGACGAACGAGCATGGTTCCGAAAATTAAATCAAGGCGAGCTTCACAAAAATACTAAAATTTTGGATTTACCACCTTTGAAGAATGATGGAAAAAAGCCCCAGCTCGATATGTGTTAAAACTTACAAATCTGTAGAACAACGTGTGAAAGTTGTTTTTAAAATATGTAAAATCATTTAGCTATGTTGGCAAAGAATTTTAAAAAGTATTTTCTGGATGAGGACAGCTTGGTAGCAAGTTACGAGTGGATTAGGGATCTATTTCAAGATACTCCAGAAGGGCTCTCAACTTCCGAAGAAGAAATCTTCATAGATTTCGCATCCAGTGAAAAATTAAAAGGCAATTTTGTAATAAATCGCTCTTTGAATTTGGGGTAGAGGTGGATGAGGAATAATCTGTACTGAAAACAAAAGCACTTCGTATACTATTACCATTTTCAACATTCTACCTTTTTCAAACCGGATTTTCTGCAGTGGATGCCTTGAAGACAAAATATAAATCTCAGCTAAATATAGAAAAATAACTCTTTAAGTGTCAATTTCTGATATTAAACCTTCCTTTGAAAAACTTTCCTCTACAAGACAAGCCCGTGGAAGTCCCTAATAATTATTAAACTTGTTCTTAATTTAGTAACAGGTTGATTGATTGATTGAATATTAACGTCGCACTGTTCAGCTGCACGAGGGCTTTTGACGACGGACCACGTAATTTTGAACCATGGTCAAGTGACGTGGATGACACCTGAGCTGGCACCCCTCTCTCCTAACTACCACACCACACCAACGGGAAAACGTTTCAACTCTCAACAGATTTAACGTGCATCGCTGCCCTACACGGCGGGTCTTTAGTGGTACTGGGCTCGAACTCGTAACCAGGCAAGCCACGATCCGATACCTATACCACTCGGCTACCGCGGCCAAATTCAGTAATAAGAAATTATTTATAAAATACCTTCTTCAGTACTGATACATCAAACGTATACTGGCTAAAACACCGACTCTTCACACGAGTTCATTTTTTAAAAAAATAAAACATTATTCTTGATATAATAGCTGAACTGTAAGGAGAGTAAAACTGTGTTCACACGACATTGTATACAAAAATGTAAAATGATTTATTTTTTTTTAGATAAATGCTATAATTGTAAATAACTGTTTAAAAGAACTGTAATTTTAAACCTCACACAATTAGCATTTAGAATTAATGTTAAATTATGAAAAAAAGAATATAAAATTCCGATGAAGAATAATTGTGTTACTTTTTAACTTTTAAAGCGAGAAGACTTCAAAATGTTTTAACCCGGGAGCAGGCGCGTACTCGATACTAACATTAATGGTAGTGCGGGGGACTCAGTCACCCCAATCATTTGTTTAGAATTACGTTTACTGTACACGATACAAATCGGAATTCTAGTGAATATTTTAATTTATAGAAAGTATACTTACCTTCTTTCAAGGACAAACATCCTCTTACTGCCAAAAGGCATATTCTAACAGATCTCATTGTTAGACATTATCATGAAATTCTCTTGCATGCTGGTACACAACTTGTGCCATCTTGTATTCAAGAACAATATTGGATAATAGGTCCTAGAGATGTCACCAGACACTTAATCAGAAAATGTATAAAATGTTGCAAAGTAAGAGCTTCCATCACTAATCAAATGATGAGCGATTTGCCATCTTCACGCATTTCTCCTGCTCCTGCCTTTATGCGCTGTGGAGTAGATTATGCTGGTCCTCTTCAAATTAAAACCATTAAAGGCAGAGGTTCCAAATCCTTTAAAGCATACATAGCTCTGTTTGTTTGTTTCACTACTAGAGCTATTCATCTAGACTAGCGACTGATCTTTCAGCAGATGCATTTATTGTAGCTCTGAAGAGGTTTATTTCCCGCAGAGGAAAATGCAGCGACATATACAGTGATTGCGGTTCCAATTTTGTTGGCGCAAAACGCAAACTCGTGGAATTTGAAAAGCTTGCAAAATCAGACAATTATAATCAAAATGTTAGTAAATTTTTAACTGATAATGGTATTAAATGGCATAAAAATGTTCCAGGTGCGCCACACATGGGTGGTCTCTGGAAAGCAGGAATAAAGTCAACTAAGTATCACTTAAAATGCGTTGTTGGAGAAACGAAACTAACATACGAAGAATTTGAAACATTTCTAACTCAAATAGAGGCTTGTCTTAATTCCAGACCATTAACGCCCAAATGACCTATCAGCCTTAACGCCTGGTCATTTCATTATTGGAAGGCCATTGACTAGTATTCCTGAACCCAATTATATTGACTCAAATAATTGCTATCTAACTAGATGGCAACAAATTCAAAAACAAGTTCAACAGTTCTGGAAACGTTGGCACAAGGAGTCTTTAACTCGATTGCAACAAAGGCCAAAATGGCTTCTGCCAACTAAAAAGTTTCAAGTGAATGACTTGTGCCTTATAAAAGATGACAATTTACCCCCTACTAGATGGAAAATGAGTAGAATTGTTCAATTGTATCTTGGTCTGGACAATATAGTCAGGGTTGTCAATGTCAAAAGATCAGATAGAATATTTAAAAGAAATATAACAAAATTAAGTCTTCTACCGATTTAAATCCATATTTTATTATTTGTAGCTCATTTAAATATGCATAGACTACATTGTTGTGAATGTTTTCTTAAATTTTCATTTATGTAACTTTATATTGTTCACATTTATATTGAAATAATATTTCAAGGTGGTCGGCATGTTGTAACGCCTTCTTATTTTTCACCGTAAGAGGCCGCCGGATGTATTTTTTGTAACTGAGTAAAAACACAGTAAATGAAGCTTCTTCAAACGGACCTGGCCGATTCCTTTCCATCGCATTCAGCGAGTTTCTGCGGTTCGTGAGAAGATAGACGCACTAACATAGATAGATGCATAGATACATTTGTTTACCTTCGAATTTTAACAGTGTGGATCATGACTTTAAATCATGATTAAAAGTTTATTGAAACAAAAGAACCAAAGAGTACATAGAACTTCTAAACTAAATAAGATTCAACTGGATTAACTCGTAATAAAAAATAATTACACTTTTATCAAATTTGTCTAATTAATGAAATCGTGCAAAATAACCCACATAAAGCGTTTTTTTCGTTCTTAGGTTTTATAAAAAATAGTTACAGTTACAGTTCGTTTCTGTAGCAGAAGCAAAAGTAAAACAGAATTAATTTTGAGTCATATAAACAGATTTAATTCTGAGATAAGACAATTTGAACCAAGAAAAGAAAAAAAAAACTTTTCATCACCGTATACAGTGTTACTAAAAACATTTTAACGTAAATATATATTTGCACTACATAGAAAACAAATTTTCGAAATTTGTCGCCATTTTAACTTATATAACGCTAAAAGTTTCTCCAACAAACGCTGAGACAAAGAAATGCTATTAAAAGCCAAACATACAAAAAAGTTCAGCTACTTTATGTCAAAGTTTAGCCAGGATAATACTGTTATCGAATTCATTCCATATCAGTAGCAATCCAATTACACGATTTTTCGAAGGAAGGAAAAATCTTTTATTTACTTTACTGGCTTCTTTTTTTTCATCGTCTGCTTCTTTCCAGCAATCGTCTGCCTTTTCTTTAGGAATCTCATTGAGAACGACCGGGCTTCATTTCGATTGAAGGAAAGAGCTTCTAGAAAAGAATCACGTATCCTGAAAATTGCTAACCGAATTTTGAAGATTCTATTGCTTCTTTTCTTTGTTCGTTTTCTTCTTTTTTTGCAGGTGGTTGTTCTTCTGCTTGGGTAGGTTTAATTTTGTCAAATCCATTGTCCCTTATTCAGTACACAAAATTTCTCTTAAGTTCAATGCATTGTCTTTGCTTTGGCTTGAAAATTTTAGTTCATCTGTAAGAAAAGCTAGTGACAAAAAAGTTCTGAATTTTCAGTGTTTTGACTGGCAAAACCGTAACAGAGAGTCAAAAAGTGATAATGGAACTGCATTAATGATGTTAAATAACTGTTTTAATTTAATTTGATGAGATTTTTATAATTTAATTTTTTTAAAAAAATTGTTCTAATTCGTTTGTGAAGAAATCAGTTTATGAATAATATGAACTCTCTGCATGAAAATATTATCTAAGAAAAAAAATCACTTATTATTTTTAAGCTTGCAGATTTTTTATTTTTTTGAAAGAGAGAAATTGAAAACTCTTACATTATATATATATATATATTGTTTATAATTTGCTACAAAGGCAATTTTGTAAGTATCGAACTGAAATAAACAAATACTTTTAAGTATAGAACTTTCTTATAGCTTAATTAAACCATTAGTAACACAAAAGTGGGCACTGTACTTAAATACCATCGCAACAATGCCAATGTTCAAGAAACTCGCTAAATTAGCAACCCCGATTTCTTATCTGTCATACGCGTTGAATTGGCAACAGTGTGTTTCGTTTCATGTAATGTGGCCAATACGGATGCGATAAACTAAGTAAAGCGGGGACTTACCTATTATACCATCCAATAATTTCGACAAATCAGAAGAAGTCACGAAATGTAGCCAATAGTAAAAACCGTTCTAAAGCAATTTCGAACACAATTATTATAGCCATTATAGAATCAGTGGATTTTTTTTTAGAATTGGCTCTTTTGATTTGGTGAAAAAGTATGACTTTATTGGAAATTTATGAATAGAAGCTAAAAGAAAATAAATATATAACCCCCTCCAAAAAAACCCGAGCCTTGCAGTAGTCGCATATGATGTGTAACATCTGACAGGTTATCGTGGTAAATACGCAATAGTAACTTAAATCCTGAAAAAAGTGAATCCAGTATGATTGGAAATAATTTTCTATCGAATAATCATATCTTTAATGAAAACTTTATTTATTTAACACAAGGAGTAATGCAATTTTTTATCAAAAATATTAATCCTTGTTCAATTTGGGAAAGAGTGGATACAATAGGCTTATGATAAGTAAAATATGACTAATAAACTTGTGATTTCTAAATATTTAAAAACCGTTGAAAAACAGCGTCAATAACAGTACCAGTGTTAGTTGTCGAAACATTTCGATTTGTATTCATTTCGAGTTTGAGTTAATCAGTCAAAAAAGTTATGAGCTTCTCAGCTTCTGGCAAACTCACTGTTTGTCCATCTTCAAATATGCTGCTGCCACACATGTGTCCTCAATATCTTGACTAGCAATACCCAGTCCACTTGTTTGACGATAAATAATGTCCATGTGAGTTGTTTCGTTTGCGATAGATCACAACACCAGCTGCTCTGTGGCTCGGTCGTATAAATTGTACGCAGCAATCAAAGTTAGGTATCGAAACACAGTCGCCATTATCTAACCACGTCTCTACCAACATGAGTAATGTACAATTTTGGGAAATAACGTCGTCGAATTGCGAAGTGGCGTAAGAAAACGAAGTCGAGTTTTAGAATTCGAATATTTTGAAATGCTAACTTTAACAATATAAAAAAACTACTACTAGAGTTTGATTTCGCATATATTCTGCTCTGGATTTATCCATCTCGTCAAATCACAAAAACATGAAAATTTAGTTAGCTTGGTAAATGTTTTTTTAATCACAATGAAAAATATTATATTGACAGTGACAGAAATTAACCTTATGAAGTATGAAAAAGATACGCAATAAAATATTTATTCGAATAAGTCCATATTACTTACTTTTATTTTCTTAAAAATGTTGAGCTTTGTCAGACGAATAACAGTAAATATAATTATTAATATGTAAGTTTATCCTGAATAAGAATTCTAATCTTGTAAAGATTGTAATCAAAGAATTATTACTTCGGTTATCTCAGCTCAACTTTATTTCATAGGTATCAAATTCAAACGAAACAACATTAAAAAGGAAAGATCGTAGTTACAATTACATTAAAACAGTTAACAGTATTAGAAAATAACGAGAGGTTTGCACGCACTTCCTCTTCCAAGCTGGCAGGCTGACTGGTTAATCACGCATTCACTCGGCGAAAAGAACTCGCCAACATGGTCACCAAATTCTCGACAAACTTGGTTGCCAACTATGATGCCAACAAGGCTCTATCGCCAAGATCACTACAAGTTCCCATTGACGTTACTTCTTGTTACCCATTTCCATCCCTTTTCACGAAATCAAATCAAAAATTCCCGCTTCCCCCCTGGAAGGCAAATGGTACCCGCACGATCATGCGGGTTGGGGATTATCTGTGAAACAGGTCACCCATGAAATTTTACGAGTTATGCATTTTTAGCTCTAAGTTGATAAAAGAAATAATCTTAATTCTACTGAAATTGTTACTACAAATAAGGAAATTATTGATGAAAATTAACTATTTTATTAATTCATTATTTATTTACTGCAAGAAATTTTTTGTTTTGTTTTTGACAAGT
This sequence comes from Trichonephila clavipes, assembly GCA_019973935.1. Classification (NCBI taxonomy): domain Eukaryota; kingdom Metazoa; phylum Arthropoda; class Arachnida; order Araneae; family Nephilidae; genus Trichonephila; species Trichonephila clavipes. The sequence continues at coordinate 80,510 of BMAU01018378.1, read as the reverse complement.
ATAAATAACCATTGCATTTTTCATTACTTGTTTTCGAACTGCTTTCGCAGTTTTCAAATCTGCACTTGCGAGGTCTTGAAATGTTATCAACACATCAAAAATGGCTAAACATGCCTAACCTTTTATCCTAGAATGGCCAGGATAAAAGCCATGAAATGCATAGCAGGTGGATTATAACGCTTCGATCTTTTTGTGAGTGGAATTACAACACTGTTATCTTCATCAGCAGTTAAATACTTTTGTTAGTAGGTGGAGAGGCTGATAACGCTTCGACTATCTCTAACTTAAATTTTAAGCGATCCATTTTGATTTTTAGAGAAAATTTATTTGATATTGCATCTTGCTTGCACAGAAATCAAACATTTGCAACAGCTTAATTAATGTAATGAATGTGTTCAAGAGACTTATATGGTAAAGGATGATCCAAAATTGTCTTTTCATTTCAAATATTCCCCTGTGTTTCTTGCTCGCTTTCATCTGAACTTGATTCTCCTTCCAGTATACGCGATTCATATGTTTTGTTCGCAGCAATGTCATCATCCGAGAAATCACTAAGTTCTGACCTAAGTTCAATCTGATTTATTCATCATTTGAAAAATTTCTTCTGTGAGAATTCTTCTCCTTTTAGACAGTTTTTGGTTAAAAGTTAACACAGTATTCCATGAAAAATAATAAAATGTATCAGAAAATTTTATTTAGATATATATTATATATATATATATATATATATATATATATATTTTAAACCATACCATATTAACAACCACCGGTTCTTGAAAACACAGAATTTTTTTGGTGGGGAGGGAAGAGATATGGATTCAGATATCTGTGGAGAGGATAAAAATGCCATACTCCTCAACAAATGTATGGGAGAAAAATTAATTGCAAAAAAGAGAAAGAGAAAGAAAGAAATAAAAAAGGGACTCACACATCCATGGCGACCCCAAGAAAATTTGGTATTAATTATCTAACTATATATTTCATTTTTATATGGACTTTCCTCAAAATTATTGTAACAGAAAAGAAAATTCGCATGCTAAGTAACATTACAGTTGCAGGTACTCAAGTAACCCCCAACCCGCACGATCGTGCGGGTAACAAAATCCCGAGCCCTAGAAGCCACAGTAATAGCGTATAATTAATATTTTTTATTTTACAATTATTTAAACATTAATACAAAAATTGGTATCCAAACAATTAGAAACATATTGATTATTACCTTTTACGACATTTAAAAAGAAGATGTGTTTTCGTTGTATTTGAAAATCGTTAGATTTGCCAGCTGAAAGTAAAACATGGACTACAACCACCGTCTGTTGATAAAAAAAGATACTTTACACCTTTTGCAAATACGCTCAATCGTTCGATTCGGGAATTTCTTACATATGGCTATTCCAGAAGCAAAAATGCATAAGAATGTCTAATCCGCACGATCGCACGGGCTGGGTCTTAAAGAGTTATTAAACGAAGCATATTACTGGGTACCATTGTAGAAATTATACAACTGCTCAAACTCATTGTTCAAATTGTAAAACGGTAATTTACACGAATGATTTAATTCTAATTTTCAACTAATCTCTTCTAATCCATTTTTATTAATTATACCTTATATATGGATAAATTTACTTCAGCATCACGAAAGGCTTTTTTTATATATAAAGAGAGAAAAACATAATCCAAGTATAATAATTAAAAATTGAAATAGAAAAGTAAAGGGAAAAAAACTTGCATATGTGGTATAGAAGAAATCAGGAAAGAGGTTATTTTCGAAAACGAAAAAGAAATTCTAAATAAACTGTCACTATGTCTATACCCCTTTTTGAAAGACGCGTGTTGCTAAATATATGAATAATTTCATAAAATTTGTTTCTTGTCGAATATGTTTCTTCTAAGAATATATTTTAAAATTCTCATAATTTTTCAAACCAACCGTTTTTTCAAGAAATTTAAGCATTAAGCTTTAATAAAAAACAAAAGTAATGTAAAAAGAAATTTAAAGTTAATTCCTACTTAAATATATATATATATATAGATCAACAAAGACAAATTTTATTTTAGCTATTTTTTTTATTAAACAGTTACTATTAATATAAATATGTATATATAGATCATTTTTTCATTATCAAATAAAATTTCAGTTCAGCTGAATGCTTTAAAATGTGAGAAAAAAACATTTTCAAGTTTTGACACAAGTTGCCAAAATAATCGCTAAGCCGCCAATGTGGCTGCATTTTGTAATTCTTTAAATAATTATTTTTAATCAATTAATTTTTATTAATTATAATTAAATTATTGTATTGCTATCCAAAATAATCCAGTATATTAAATTTCAGCTCAATTGAGTGCTTTAAAATATATTTTATTAACGAATGAAAATTACACCAAGATAAATAAATAAACAAATAAATATATAGAAAGTGCGAGTTAATAGTAGGAATTGAAAACAAGTAATGTAAAAAAGAAATTTTAAAATAAATTCTTACTTCGATCAACAAAGAAAAATTAATTTTAGTTAATTTTTATTAAATAGTTACAATTAACATAAATATGTATATAGGACATATTTACATGGGACAGATCACACTATTAAGTGGCAAAACAAAAAGCGATTTCCCTTGCGATTTTCCGTTTTCTTTTCTATATATAATGTTGGACAATTATTTTTTATTAATTGTCTTTAAAGAATCATATTAGCAAAATAATCGTGTATATAAAATTTCAGCTCAATTGAGCGCTTTAAAATGTACTTTATTATCGATTCAAAATTTGAATTATATATATAGGGAGATTGTGAACAAATAGTAGAAATAGAAGAAAGACAAAAAAATTATAATTTTTATTGCGACAAAATAACATTGTCCATACTTTTTATCAGGAATGTGGAGAGAAAAAGGGAACACATCTTTTAACCCTTTAACTGGCACAAAGCTAAAACACACTTTTTGTGATCAAATACTTGATAAATGGAATGTTCTCATCCTCTATAAACATTATTCAGTCTCAAAAAAAAAATCTGATCAAGGGGTTTTTTTCTGGGGGTTAGACGTTATAGCCACTGCGCATTTAGGACATTTAACTTACTTTTCAAGACAGAAATTAGAAATCATATTACAATAAGCTTTTTATAAAAAATTGACATTTATGTAATAACTATTTCAATACAATTAAATACAAAGTATAAGTGTAATTAAATAATAATAGAATAATTGTATAACATGGAATATATATACTTACAAAGAATATATATAGAATGCATAGAATATACATTGAAATTGGTATATATCCACATTTTATATTTAATTTAATTTTAGTATAAAGAGTTAGAAATAAAGTAATATTATTGAGATTTTAAATTAGTTATTTCACAAATTTGATGAGCTATTTACTATGGAACTTTATAATATGCAAACGTTTCTCCGAGCAGAAAAGTTGTATAGAAAGAACCCGAGAATCTTGTACCACATATTGTAAAGAAAGTTTGTTTATAAATATTTCTGACCCCCAATATTCTCACATGATTCTAAGTGTTATATCTCTAGTGGAGAAAAGCGGAATTTTTTAGGTCATTTTTCTGTTCTATGTGGGCAGTGAATTGAGCCTCTATACATGTATAAAAGCTTTCCAAAAACCTCAGTAAAACATTTTTTTAATTGCAAATTTGCCTTATTCATTCAGATGAAAGAAAGGCATACTTTAGACTTGTTGAAATTTATTTCAAAGATCAGAAATTTTATTTATAGTAATCAAAATACAATTTGTGGATCTACACCGTGAAAAACTGCTTTTAACTACCCATCAGAGGACATGAAATGCAAAAAAAAGGTATCGTCCTGCCATCTGTATTGATTTTTATGCGTTTTAGCTTCAATTAACTCCTGTGAATAGACTAAATATCCATTACCCGCTTGGAGAAAAAAATTTTAATATGTGGCTAGACCTATTAGCCACTTCCCGCTAAAGGGTTAAGAAACCGTGTACAATACTGAGTTGTTTTTTTTTTTTTTTTTTTTTTCATAACGAGGAATGTAGGATTGCAATTTTATTTTATGATTCCGAATTGGAATTTAACAAAAGCAACATCAGTTATTTAACAGGAAATAATGTTATTACTTTTTCTTTCTATTTTCTTTCAATGGGTAATCTTTGCATAGAAATAAATACCCGCCATTGATATGTCATTCGCTTATACAATCGTATCATCTATTGTACTAGATTATTTACTTAATTTTCGAACCGTGAAGAAATTCTTTTCCTGTGAAATGTTTTTATGTCGACTCATTCTCATTCTGTTTAGCGGGTATTATAGCGACAAAGTTCTTTTGTCATAAAAAAAGCTATGCATAGATTCCTTAAGTTTGTTGTAATTCCTTCATATCGCCACTAACCTTGTTTAGTTAAGATGATAAATTTAATTAAGTTCGCTGTATTAACCAATGAAAGAAACAATACACGCTTATTAGTTAATAATTGATCCTATTATTGTTTTTGTCTTGTCATAACCTTTTTGTCTCAATCAGAGAGTTGTAAGAGAAAAAATATGTTTTTTTCAGACTATTTTTGTTTGTTTATTTTGAAACCAGATAGAGAAAAAAAGGTTAAATGTTTTTCTATTAGTTTTGTCTTGCGCATAGTAAGGGCCTTAGAGAAATGGTTACAACCATTTTTGTTGCTCTTTCATTTATATAAGGTTATCCATCCGCTCCGCTGGATGTTTTAAGAAATTGTAAGCCTATACATTATTTTTTAGGATATTGTTATCTAGGCCCTAGGATTAAAAGTTCAATTATGTACTGAAAAATATTCTTATAGAACTCGCCTCCTGATTTAACTCTCTGTTAGGTACTCGTCAAAAAGTTCCATTTACAGGCGCATGGCATCTCTCAGATGCATCACCTCATACTTACGTTTGAAGAAGATTTAATCATTCTACTGATGAGATTTGACTTTAAAATGTATTTGACATAAAATAATATTTAAAATAGTATAGCGCAGATCTTCTTACGAAAAAACATCAAAAATATAATGGTTAGTTACCACTGTGTCATCACTGTTTACATTTTAAGATGCCTTGATGCAGTCTTCACAAATCACCTTATAATGTTCAAGGACCTGACAAGAGGGAACAGTGCTTTCTTTCCAAGTTCCTGGTGATGTTTCCCTTAACTTTTGTCTTGACTAGCGCATTGTGTTTTTTTCTGTAATGGGGCTGCGTATTGATATTCTACCTTTGCAGATCTACTACATTCTCCAGGAGCTAGTATCATTTTTTAATGCTGCACCATTTAGGCAATACCATTTACCGCAAGTCATTTTAACGCCCAATTTCTTCCCCAGAGGGGGCACCTGAGCTCGGCCGATGAGAAATTTGTACTTAGGAATTCAATTTTGCCGAGAGCATCTAAGCCAAGTTGATTTTCCAAAAATCTCTTTGCTGATTTATACTCTTTATAAGAAGCATTCTCTCAAAAACTCAAGATTGTGCTTATTAAACTTCCAGTATTTGTGACCCAATTTTCAACCATAATTTTAATCTCCCCTTCAATTAAAATATTTGAATGTTATAATAACGTACATTGTCATAGGTGTAAGATCGTCTTGTGGGTGAATTAATAAGCTCTAATTAACCGGATTTACCGTTTTTATTTCCATCAAAACACATCACTATATTAATGATTTCATTTACAATTAAATTTAAAACGGAAACTACAAGCAGCTTCGTCCATCTTACGTTCCAGACTCTTCTTCTTCTCTCCTTCCCGCTCAAAGGCCAAAACAGTTCACAGCAGCGCCCTCTTTTTAGTCTATCGTGTGCTATGTGTCAAGCCTCCTAGTGTACTATGTGCCACGCCGTTACATAGGCCTACAATACGAGCATAATTATACATCAAACAAATTATCAAGTTAAGTCAATGCTTCTCAAACTTTCAATATTTGCGTCCCGATTTTCAGTCATAATTTTCACTGCCCTCTCCCATACAAAAAAATGTGCTTTGACAATAAAGCTACAATACGACGGCGGGGAAAGCAAGTGGAGTTCGAACTGCAGGCTCTAAGCGTCGTTAAAATTAAATACTACTCTTGCTTCGCCTTGAAAAAAAATATATTTATAGGTTTTTTTAGGTTATATTGGAGATATTTTATGTAACGGAAAATTTGAATTGAATAATTATTTCTGAATCTTCAATAATAAGCTAGATGCATGTAGTGCAGGGATGATGGCCAAGTGGCACATGTGTCAATGATGGCACACGACACAATATTTTTGGCACGCCAATGATCAAAAGAGTTTGCATTTTAGTTCAAAGTTCACTATAAAGTGAGGGATCGGATGTGATCACTCAAATGCGAGTGATCGGACGTGTGAGGGGGGGAGTACACTCGTTTGTTATTCTCTTGTCTTAGCGTAACTAAGGAGACTATGATTGCTTATGCTGTAAAGTTTGTCTACGCATAGCATAGTCAGTTTCATTGACACAACTGTATTTTAAAGTTTATCTGTGTTATATTTACAATTTTTAACTGTTATTTAACATGACTAGTTCAGCAAAAAAAACAAAAAGTGCAAGATAGTAAGAGTAACGGAGAATTTTAAATTTGGTGGACAGAGAAGGAGAGGGAAACTTAGCATAATTAGTAAAGGCGACAAAGCGGTGTGTGTTTTATGTTCTGTAATAGTGATATGCTGAACATCGTCCGTAAAACGGTATTTTGAAACAAATCACAAAAACCCTCTTGTCAAAAAAAAAAAGTGAACCACACCAAAAATAATTTATTGCTGAGAAACCGTTCGACAGATGACTCAAATTCAGCATGTATTCTACAAAAAGTAACATCGTACAATCCTAATGTAAGTTATTCATCACCCACACAATCTGCAACAGAAGTCACACTAATGTTACTTTAATTTGAATTACACGTATAACTAAAACATTTATAACTATACAGTGCAAAAGGTATTTTTTAGTAGTAAATAAAGAATTTTGATTTATATTTAGTATATTTAGATTTATTATTTTTTCTCGTTAATCACAAATTAAAATTATTTGACGGCACGTCTATATCTCATTAAAAGCTTCTTTGGAAAAAATGGCACGTTAACTCATAAAGGTTCGCTAGCCCTGATGTAGTGATTATTTAAAGTACAATGTACTGATTGTAAGTATCAGAAATGAGCTTATAACCTGTATTTGTATTTTATATCTATATTTTGGCTGATTGTCTGAATTTTTATTAATGCCGCCCTTTGAAGTAGTTGGTGACAGATTTGTTGTTGACAACAGATCACGTAATTTTTTATTCCTGATCAAACGATGATTTTGTTTTTTTTAACATTTTAATTCTTTAACCCTTTATCTACAGACGGAATTTATAAGTACCACTCATTTTAAAATTAAATAGAATAACCATTTTTACGAATATTCTGACAATACTTAGCAGGAATTTTCTTCGATATTCTCTCTTCCAAGATATATGGCAGCATAGGTTCTATGATGAGTATTTTAGCGAGAAAGGGGAATAGTTTTATAGCAGAAGTGGCGTTTTCATCTGATATTTGATCGGATTGCGAAGATTGTCATTTTTGTTCCGAAAAAGATGTTAATGTCCAAAGATGTATTATTTTTTTGTATGTTAATGAAGACCTTAGAAAACGATTTGACTATTTACTTTGACAGTGGACGACAGTCTATTTTTAAGTACCTGGACTGATAAACAGTCCTCAAACCCATATCATGATGTCTTTGATGCAAGACTTGACTTCGTTGGTTTTTACAGTCTGCGGAGTGACATGACGGCGATTGGCTGTGGCGATGGAATCCGGGAGGAGAGGGGCTTAGAGATGACTACTTGGAGTTTTATACGGTGCTGAGAGCTTAGGACTGCTCTCTCAGTGAATTGGAGGTAGAAGTGAATTTAGCCTCAGGCTGGCTGCCCATGAGGGTAAAAGTTATAAATATATACCTGTCCAGTGGGGTATAGAGATTAAATAAATATTGAAAGAAAAGTAATAATTTTTTTTAAAAATTTACTAGGGTGCAATAATTAAAAAATTATTGCAGGGATAAAAAAGCTAAGGCGGATTGTAAGAATCCAGAAGGATTCTTCTTGGCCTTTTAGTATTATCGTTACAGTTGTAATCGTTTAGATTTAACATATTTACATTATTAGTATTTGGCAAATTATCGAAAAAATTTATAGCTAATTTTTGAATATGTGTTTTAAAACTAGTGATTTTAAGAGCTTTATATATGCGATCATTTTTCATGTAGCGGCAGGCATTTACAATCATTCTAATATATGAATTCTGCAGAGTATTTAAAATATTAATATTGGTTTTAGACTATTTACTTTAAGTGAACAATGTATATAAATAATTTTACAGTTGAATAAATTTGTGGTACTTATAAGTACCGACAGCACACTGGGTGTTGGAGGTCTGGGGGTTTTCTCGTCCGTGTTGTTGCTTTTTGTTGAGTTGAAATGTTACCACTACAGTACAATATATTTATGTTTTTTTTTAGAATTTCTTTTAGCTTAAGTTATATATTTTGCTTTTTTTTATTGTTTTATTTTAATGTTTTTGAAACATTTTAATTTTTAAATCAGCATTTTTTTGCCACACAATTAAATGAAATATTTATTCTTATTTCAAAAGTTAACAACATTTTAATTTCTTAAGTTTTAACAATAATCATAAATTTTCAAGGTGCTATTATTATTTTTTTCCTTTTCTTAGAAAGTCTGAAAAAAAGAAACTCAGTCTTCAAAAGGATTTGTGGGATATTTTACAGAACCTACCATCTGAAATCAGTGATGTACTAACAGATAATTTTTCAGATGAAGAAGTCCCAGAAAATAATCTAGTAGAACTTTCGTTAGATTCTGAAGATGACAATCAAGAGACTGAACAAGACTCAATGTCCGGTAGTTTATATTAAGAAAATACACATTTCCTACCCCAGGATGCACTTCTTTGAAATACATTCAACCGAAACTCCACTCGAAATTCACAAAGTGTAATGAGTTTTTGTGTATTAATGAAAAGAAAAACTGTTTGTTTGAATATCGTCAAATTAAACTTATGTGTAAAAGCTTTTTTTAAGAAAAGTAAATAATTTTTTTAAATTTTATAACCTTTAGAAAAATAAGTATTTTGTGCTGTAAAATATTAGCATTTTCTGGATATTTGGCATTATTAAAAGTTATACTATGAGAATATTTTATACGTTTGGGGACTGACGCTAATTTAATGTACTAATTTAATTAGTTAGCTCTAACGAATTGAATTTCCCAAAGTTGAGTATTTTATTTATGTATATCCCTTAATTTTCGATTTAATGATTCTAAAAAAATATTGCATGAAAAAAGATTGCAGTAAATCATAATGCGGTGGATAAAGGGTTTTTTGAAATAATTGTAAATTAATTTGAATTCAAATTTGTACTCTTAAATCCAAAGCAAAAATTATTTTCGAAACAAATTTTAAAAATCTGAAACATTCCAAAAGCATAGGTATAAACAAGTCATATAAAAAAAATTAAGTCATTCCTACTTAGATCAACAAAAAAAATTATTTTAGCTACTTTTTATTAAATAGTTACAATTAATATAAATATGTACTTAAGTAGGACAGAATCGCAACATTAAGTGGAAATTAATTCTTATTCATTAGCATTAAAATACCGTATTGTCATCCAAAACAGTCATGTATGTAAAATTTCAATTCAACTGAATGATTTAAAACGTAAAAAAATATTTTAAAGTTTTGACTCGAGTCGATAAAAATGAAACCAACGTCGCTGCATCTGTAATTCTTTAAATAATTAGTTTCAGTCAATTAATTTTAATTAATTATAATTAAATTATCGTATTTTTGCCCAAAACAATAGAATATAGAAATTTTCAGCTTAAATGAAGGTTTTAAAATTCGAGAAAAAACCTTTTCAAGTTTCATCACAAGTCGCCAAAAGGGTCGCTAAGTCTCCAAAAATGATGCCACCGGGACTGTATTCGTAATTCTTTAAATAATTAGTTTTAATCAATTAATTTTCATTAGTTATAATTAAATTATTATATTGTCATCCAAAATAATACTGTATATAAAATTTCAGCTCAATTGAGCACTTTAAAATGTATTTTATTAATGATTGAAAATTCCACCAAGATAAATAAATAAATATATAGAGTGAGCTAAAAGTAGGAACTGAAAAAAACGTTACAAATATGCGAAACACATATAGGTTACAGCCCATTCGAAATACAGTCGGACCACGATTTAACGAATTCATTGTGACAGAACATTTTGTTTGTTCATTTCGTTTTGTTATATCGGGGTCCAAATAAAATAAAAAATGTTTTGCTCAAATATTTTGGAAAATATATAATAAGCAACACCACATAAAAAAAAATTTCATAGTAAGAAATTGCCCACTGTTTATTTAACAACTTAAAATACTATAAGAGAATTATTACGCAACAATTAGTTGGAAATTTTAGAATACTGAAGAATAGATGTTTGATAATTTTTGTGATTTCAGATTGTGATACTCCCTGGCTGGGGGTATCATCTCTCCCTCATCCACGCGACCTAATTTTGTAGGGATAAAAGATTGACCTCACTCAAACCTTCCATAATAAATTTAGTTTATTATTATCTCAATTTATATTAAGCAATGCAAAACAAGTCTTAGAGGGAAATGATCAGGAGTGATATGACATGAATAACAATTCTTAGCAAATAGCGCATTAAATCCTACTGACTATCTTTATGATTAATTAACCACTGGATCTATATCTATAGCCGATTCCTTGACTAACTAGAGTCTGCTCTATCATTAAAGTTTAATATTATATCGCTTACTGATCTTCCACGGCGAACAGCTACCAATCTTTATATCTTCTATATAATATTGTAAACCTACTTGATTCGGCAACCAAGCAACCTTCTGGCTTCGAACCTACTTCTATATGGTTCTTATAATACTTCATAAGACTTTCTAAGACCTCCTCAGACTTCTATGACTCCCCATTCGAGAATGCCAAAGCTCCAATATATATATAATCATTCCTATATGAATATCGCGTTTTCTTCTTGAGTTGGTTGGAATAAAATGCCATTCTGGCCCCAAAGATTCTCCAAGAGTATTTTAGTGAAAGGCGTGATAAAGCCCCGTCACAGGACTCGAAAGAGCTCTTTTTCGACTTTATACAGATAAGAAAATGTTGCGTCATTTACATCTTGCTGCATGAGGCATGTTTCACAGTATCTAAACAACGTAAAGCATTAGAAAATGTTGTATTTTTAGAGAAATTTCAATAGCAATTTCTGCATCATAATCACTAATTATTGGCTCCAACAAACCAACGGTTTCCTCAACTTCAATTGCATGGATCGGCAGTCCGTCATCAAATGTAACATAACCTTTAAACTGTTAAAATACCCTCTATGTTTTGGAGTCGGAAGAGATATGAACGGAATTTCCTGCCCCATTCAAAATGCACGCAGTATCTTACACTCATGACTCATCTACACTTGTAAACTCTAATAATAGACTGAACACATGTTTCCCAATTGCTGCTTACATGAAAAGTATTTTTTTGACCCGTACAAAAAGGGTGCGTCATTTGAAAATAAATCCATTTTTTTTTCTAATACAAACTATTAAAATAAATTTTTGGTGACTTTTGAAATAATTCGTTGGTTCTGGTTTATTATTCGTTAAATAGGAGTTCTTTGCTATTCTTTTAATGCAAGAAAGAGAAAAACTCGTTAAATCACAAAATTCATTAAATAGGGGTTCGACTATATTACTAATTGTATGTGCGTATTTATAAGAATTTTAAATATAACTTTAAAAAACACACAGTATAAGCAAGTACAGGGTGTATCAGTTCAACAGTTACAAACTTTCACGGCAACTAGAGTACACCTAGAGCATTTGAAATTTCAAAGGTATGCATGGTCGAAAACCCTTTCCTGTCGTGGTAATGAAGACACAAAACATAAGATAGACAGGACAAAAATAAGAGAAGAAAACATGCTTAATATTCTTGGTACATCACAAATGATGGGAAATCTGGTTGGTCGACGCGATAGATAGCGCTAAGGAAAGTGAAGCTTCAGATGACAGTGCATGCACACAAGCGGTTTTTGCTGCCACACTCGCTATGAAACTTCAATTCGCCTGTTAACAACGTGTGATACCCCTCTGCCCTGGGGTATCACCTCTTCTTCCAAGCAACCTAAATTTGTAGGAATAAATGACTGAGCATTCGAACTCTCCATAATCATTCTAATTTATTATCGTCGCAATATATATTAATCAATGTCAGACAAGTCTTACAAGGAAAATCAGATCAGGAATAATACAACATAATTATAAATACTAAGTCAAAATAGCGCCTGAAATCCTACTCACTATCTTTTTAATAAATTAACCTCTGAATCTTTATCTATAGTAAATTCCTTAACAAGCTAAAGTCCGTTCTATAATTAAACTTAAATAAACAATCTCTTACCGATACCACACAGCGGTCAGCAAACATGACTACTGATCTAGCATTACAGTATTAAGAACTACTGATCTAGCATTACAGTATCACTTGTAACCGTCGGACTGATGTACCGTGTATATATTAAATTTCTCTTTTCAGTCTCTGAATAAAACACCCATGTAAATTGCAAAAAAAAAAAAATGGCAGCTAAAACCTTTATGTGAAAATCGTTTCAGGTGAGACATTTTAAGCACACGATTGGGAACCACAGATTTATTTAAAAGCGCTCCTTAATTTTATTATCTCTCTTGACTGTAAAATCTCTTGATACTATAACGGAACACTCTTCGCATAAAACTTTTTTTAATGATCCTCTTTTGAATTTCTAACTTAAATATACTTTACCTTAAGAGTACTTAAGGATACGAAGGAAGTTCTTCCCAAAAAACACATTTCAAAAAATATAAAAGTAGAATATGCACACAAAAAAAATAATTAAGTTATTTTGAGGAATATATATATTCCAACAGAATGAAACCTTAATATGACAACATTAAAGAAATGTACTTGTAATTCGTAAAAACATGGATAAAAGATTAACAACTTAAGAAAATCATGTCAATGTTTTAAGAGCAGGTTTTACATAATGCAACTTACGTAAACACACATTTATGTCCATAACGTTTATTTCTTTTATCCTAAGCAATAATATGAAATCCCTGGCATAATGTTTTTAAAGCAGTGTTTCTCAAACTTTCAACATCTGCGACCCAATATTCAATCATTATTTTCATCGCCCCCCCTATCATACAATACCAATGTACTGAATTCAATAAAATTAGACATGGACACAAAAGGTACAATACAACTTTAACCTATTAAGTACAACCGGCGTATATAAAAGTCTCGCCCAACAAACGTTGATTTCCCCGGACGTATATATACGTCTTTGAGAAGTACGTTCTTTTCTGTGCATTGTTATCCCTAAAATTATTCCGAAGGCTTTGGCTTGCAATAAAAGGACCATGACAATATTTGTGCAGGATTTACTTATTTCACTGAGGATTTTCTTATTTATTCCTTTTCCCTCCCTCCCCCCTCAATATATAACATACGACGGAGGCTTGGAGAGGCATGAAAACGAAGATTTTGGGGAGCTAATTGAGTAACTTTTTATCGGCAATTAAAGATTTTTTATAAACCATATAAATTACCATGATAAAGGTTGATTTTTGGATACATTTTTTATATAACAGGCCCATGGGGTCACTGGTATTTAGTAAACTTGTTTTTATGGTATTGTTAAATTAATTATAAAATATACATTTTGCAATACTGATACATTTATAAGTTTCTTATATCAGTACTAACGTGTATTTTGTTTTTTATTATGTCAGAATGTATTTTGTTTGTTTACTTTCAGTAAATTAATAATTGCTTAAAAATAATTTTCGCTTACGACTTTTCAATAAGCTCGCGCCCCCCAGCAAAGTTATTCCACCCCCTAGGAGCAGAGCCCCACAGTTTGAGTAACCCTGACTTAAATTGATTCGAAAAACTAATTCTTCGTATATACTTCGTTCTGCGAAAAAATAGAAAGGTATTGGCTGCGAACCTTGTCATTTTGAGCCACAATCATTTAACAAGCATGATTATTGAGCTTATATTACGAAGTATGATTCACAACAGTTGCCAAACTGAGCCCATAACGTGGAATAATTTTGCAGTAGAGCGACTACGATATCATTTCTGTGTTATTGCCTTCTTCCCCTTTTCTAAAAAAGGTTTGTTCCAATTCATGTGGTTTGTGGGTTGCCATGGTATCATCTTTTGTAGGTGGATGCATTTAGTAACCGTTGACTGAAAGAAATGGCATTTGGTGAGCAGATAATGAATACTAAATTTTATTTTCGTTTGGGAATAAGTGCTACGGAGACTTACGAAATTTTGAGGCATGTGCAAGGCTATGATACACTATCGCGAACATAAGTTTTTGAGTGGTATCGACATTTCAGAAAAGGCAAGGAAAGTGTCGAAGAAGACAAACGGTATGGACGTTTTCAGAAAAGGCAGGGAAAGTGTCGAAGAATACAAACGCTCTGGACGTTTTCAGAAAAGGCAGGGAAAGTGTCGAAGAAGACAAACGCTTTGGACGTTTTCAGACTACTCTTCCCGTACCGCTGAAAACATTGAAAGGTTTTGACCACGGTACATATATATATATATATATATATATATATATATATATATATATAAATATATAAATCTTCTGTGCGTGTGTATGTGGCTTAACTCCTTCTAAACTACTGAACCAATTGTTATACCCGTGTGAGCTGTTTATTCTGCTAATACGCGGCAAGAAAAAAAAAAAAGAAATAAGAGGGAAGAATTTTCCAATATTTTTGCCATTTTTAAAATTGCAATCTAATTTTTCTATCAAAATCAGACAAAAAATAATTACAGAATCGGAAAGATTTTTCGTTTCGCCGCGATCGTCATATATCTTTATATATATATATACATAAAGAGTGTTTTTTTCAGGTATAGAAGTTTAAGTTGGCATTACTTTCCAAGATTGCGACCGATTTAACAGCTGTCAAGTGATTTATTCTCAGTTGGGTTTGGCAATTCATCAAAAAGATCATCAAGCAAGGCGTAGATTCGTCGAATGGGCCCAAAACGAGATTGCCGTTGTTCCCGATTTTCACAAGCGAATTTTGTTTAGCGATGAAGCGCACTTCTGGTTGAATGGCTACGTCAACAAACAAAACTGCCACATTTGGAGTGAAGCTAATCCACAAGTGTATGTCGAAACACCGTTACATCCAGAAAAACTGACTGTTTGGTGCGCTTTATGGGCTGGTGGAATCATTGGTCCGTACTTCTTCAAAAGCGATGAAGGCCACAACGTTACAGTCAATGGTGATCGGTATAGAGCCGTGATTACTAACTTTTTCATTCCTGAATTGAAAAGTCATGATGTTCAGGAGCTGTGGTTCCAACAAGACGGCACAACATGTCACACAGCTCGTGCCCCAATCGATTTATTGAAAGACACGTTTGGTGACCGCCTAATTTCACGTTTTGGACCTGTGAATTGGCCTCCAAGATCTTGTGATTTAACACCGCTAGACTATTTTTTGTGAGGCTATGCAAATTCACTGATCCATGCGGATAAGCCACAAATGCTTGACCATTTGGAAGACAACATTCGCCGTGTTATTGCCGATATACCGCCACAAATGTTGGAAAAGTTCATCGAAAATTGGACGTCCAGATTGGACTACATCTGAGCCAGCCGTGGCAGTCCTATGCCAGAAATCATATTTAAAATGTAATGCCACAAGATTATCTTTCGAATAAAAAAATTCATGTCAATCGAATAATACATCGTTGTTTTATTGCAATTTAAAGTTCTATACCTCTTAAAAAACACCCTTTATATACACTGCTCAAAACAATTAAAAGATATTGTAAGTTTTATATAAAATAAAGATATCAGCGAAATTTTTTTTGCCGAAAATTGAAGAAGAGAATCACAAATGCAAATTTTTCTGATTTTCAAATTGGGGAGTATGCTAATTTTGAGTTCGACGTCAAAAACGTCGCTTCAGCGGCAGCGAATGAAATTTGACTTTTAACTGAAATGAAGACAAGAATGATCGGCATTCAGTGACTGCTTTGTTTCGATTAGTACGACGTCTCAGAGAAGTCATTTAACCGATTCAGAAGCTTGGAGAGTTGTTGGTAGGTTAGAAGGGGGCCAAACTCAAGCCGAAGTAGCGCAAGCCACTGGAGTGTCACAAAGTGGGATTTCCAGGAACTGGAACAGTTTTTTGGAGACTGAAAGTGCAGGCCGAAGACCAGGACAAAGTCGTAGACGGCCCACAACGCCCAATGAAGATTGTTTTTTAGTGTTAATGGCTCGGAGACACCGAAATATGAACGCTAGTCTTCTCCAATAACACCTTCGCTCGGCTACTGGTACCACGGTTTCAACTCAGACTGTACAAACCCGGCTCCATGGTGTAAGTCTGTATGCTCGCCGACCGATGGTATGTGTTAGACTAACATCAAGGCATCGTTGCGACCACAGGGAGTGGTTGATTGATTGATTGAATATTAACGTCGCACTGTTCAGCTACACGAGGGCTTTTGGCGACGGACCACGTAATTTTGAACCATGGTCAAGTGACGTGGACGACACCTGAGCTGGCACCCCCCTCTCCTAACTACCACACCACACCAACGGGAGGACCCACAGGGAGTGGGCAACAGAGCATGTGAACTTGAGGAGAAACGATTGGAGCAATGTTCTTTTTTCTGACGAGTCCCGTTTTTCTGTTCATCCGGATAATATGCGTATTTTCATCTGGAGGGACCGTGGCAGTAGGAATAATCCTGCGATTGTGCACGAAAGTGTCAGATTTGGTGGTGGGGGAGTGTAGGTGTATGGTGGCATCTCCATTGACGGGCGCACAGACCTCTACATCATTCGAGATTGACCTCTGACTGCTCGCCGATATAGGGATGAGATCCTCAGATCTATTGTAGTCCCTTACGCTGCAGCAATTGGAGATGACTTTATTTTAATCGACGATAACTGCAGGCCACATCGTGCTAACCTGGTGGGGGATTTCCTTTTCGAGGAAGGAATCGTACGAATAGAATGGCCAGCGTGTTCTCCAGACATGAATCCAATAGAGCACGTTTGGGACGCTCTAGGGAGACGAGTTGCTGGTTTCCAACCACCGCCAAAAACTCTCCAAGAACTGGAAAGAGCTCTTCTGGAAGAGTGGGACAGAATACCCCAACTCGTGGTTAATAGCCTCATTGACTCCATGCCTCAAAGGAGCTCAACCTTGCTGGCCGTCCGTGGAAACCATACCCCCTACTGAAAATGATTTCCTTTGAAGAAAACACCTTTTCTAATTCTTTTTTTCTCATATTCACAAATTGTGTTTTTTTCCTTTTGTTCATAAATGCGCAATAAAATGCATTTTTTTCTGTCAAACATGTATAATTTATTCTCATATTACCTACTACGTCTGTCGACCATGCATCAATCAGCTAAAAAGTTTCCCAGCCACAAGATCCACATAAAACCGCAATATCCTTTAATTATTTTGAGCAGTATATATATATACGTATATATATATATATATATATATATATATATATATATACGTATATATATACATATATATACAGGATGGGCAAAAAGTCCGTAAAAATTTTAAAAATTCATAAAATCTGGAGAAATGAACAAAAAAAAACTGTTTGCAGGATAAGCATTAGTATGCCACGGGATTTTTTTTAAGCTAAAAAAAATAATTCGAAAATAATCGGTAGGTGGCGCTGATGTACGCAAATCAAAGAAACAATGCATAAATAATGAACAGAAAACTTTCACAACTTTATTACACCAGAATATGTTTCCATGGACCACCCCCCACAGGGAGAAAACATTCCAGACGAGTGACAAATCCAGCAACGGCAGAGTGCAACATGTCCGGATGTATGGAGGATACTTCTCTGCGGATCGCATCTTTCAGTTCCGACAGACTTGATGGACCGGATAGATACACGCGAGATTTCAAATATCCCTACAGCCACAAGTCTGCCGGTGTTAAATCTGGAGACCGAGGAGGCCATGGGTACCTTCAGTGCCTGCTAACGATTCTGTCTTCCCCGAACATCTGTATCAGGAATGCCTTAACCGGGTTAGCAGTGTGACTGGTTGTTCCATCCTGCATGAACGGGACATTCGAAATCTGACCTTGTTGAATTAAACATGGCACGACAGTCTCCCGCAGAAGCGTTAGATAACGCGCTGAGCATTTACCGTTTCCGTTATCCATCCATTTACTGGGCACTGCGTTTCAAAGAAGAGGGGATCCTATGATAAATGAACCCGTGAAACCACACCATGCTGTCACTTTTTGGGAATGCAATGACTTATGTGTGTACTCACGTGGATTAGAAAGTCGCCCAAATGCAACAGTTATGGTTGTTAACGTCACCATGAAAGGAGAAAGAGCTTCATCTGTCCACTTGTTATAAACCCAGGTGGGATCCTGTTCCATTTAGAGAGGCCCACTTCGCAAATGCTTCCCTCTGTGCAATCTGCTGGCAAAGTTCATGGCACGATTGCAATTTGTACGGTACAGCTGGAGGATTCGACGAAGAATAGTGCGGACAGATGATGGTGGTAAAAAGCCCAATCGTCTGGCAGCTTCACGAGCACTGCTGGTCCTGAAGCTGCTTCGGACGCAATCGCTTCCATTTCAACAGCAATGCAGGGTGCGTTCTTCTTTCAAGCATGGTCGTCCGGCTCGTGCTCGATCTTCCAACTTTCTAGTTTCCTTAAAACGTTTAACAAGCTTTAAGAGACCTGCAGGTGTTAAGGGCCTTTTCCACTCTTCACATTTTCTGAACTCGGAATTTACATAAGGCAATGGTCGCTGATTCCTCGTTCATGGCAAAATAACTTCACCAACAAAGCTTTATCCGCCGCACTGGGCAATCCTTGTTCACATTTACTGTTTGTAATGGTGAAATGAATGTGGATTCATTGAGAGCAAAGGTTTTTTATAAAAGTCTAATTTGCATATTTCCACCACAGACGCTTGTAACAGCGCCACCTACCGGATGATTTTCAAATTATTTTTTTCTAGCTTAAAAAAAATCCCGTGACTTACTAATGCTGATTTTGCAAACAGTTTTATTTTCGTTCATTTCTCCGGATTTTATGAATTTTTAAAGTTTTTACGGACTTTTTGCCCACCCGGTATATATATATATATAATTCTACTATGCGTGCGTATGAGACTGAACTCCTCCTAAACCGCTGGACCGATTTGGATGATATTTTTTGGGGGTTCATGTGGATTCGAAAATAATTTAGATTCACAATTCGCTCCGATATCGCAATTAGTTAAAAATGCGCCAAAATTATGTAAGAGAACGTGATTTTTCATAAAAAATCATGAGACTACTATTTTGAACGGCAAACTTCAAGGTGTAGTTGTATTTCTACCACAGATGTCAATGATTCTTTCAGACTCAACTACCCATTCAAATGTTTGCAATTTCCATTTCGCTTGGCATTTGCTATGACCATTAATAAGTCACATGGACAAACATTGACAATTTGTAGCTTAAATTTAGAAAGCCCTTGCTTTTCGCACGGCCAATTATATGTTGCATGTCCGAGGTTTGGCAAACCATCGCATTTTTTTTTCTTTATACCCCTCACAAAAATTAACAAAAATATTGTTTATTAATTGGCATAGAGATAAATTTATTTGTAGTGCATTAAAAAATATACCTGTTATGAAAATAGCTCGAGTTTTATCTTTTTTACCCTTTAGTCAAAACAAGTTTCTATTCAGCATAGCTCCTATATTCAACTTAGTTCATAGTAAATACATACTCACACGCAATCGATAGGTCGAATTGCGGTAACACTGTATATTTGATGATGTCAGGTATTGTAATAACTTTCTTTATAAAAAATGTTATCAAAACAGTTAAGATTGTTATAACTCATTCAAAAAGATTTGTAATTTTGGTATTTAAGACGTGTATATAGGACAACGTCTGTCGGGACCGCTAGTATATATACACTGGTGTGCAAAAATTAAGGACAAGACGGTTTTTTCAATACAACTTTGTACAAAAGCTTTCCAAATCAACACATTTAATACCGTAAGATCCCCAATACGTACGGACATGTGTAATGTAAGCAACACTTACTAAAAGAGAAATTAGAGGGATAAAAAGAAGCTTGATTGAAAAAGTAGCATGGAGCGCGATGCGACTGAAGGCCGAAACATCCATGTGATGGGTGTCCAGCAAGAAAATACGGTCTTTAGTAGGGGATAGGATCTCCCCTGACTGCTTGGCAGTTTCACAGCGTCTGCCCATGGTGAGAATGAGGGTGTCAATGAGTTGTTGAGGCATTGCTGCCCATTCGTCTTGCAGCGCCAATCGAAGCTCCCGAATCGTTACTGGTGGTAAGGTACGAGTTCCCAAGCGTCTGCCAAGAAAATCCCATACATGCTCGATGGGATTCAGATCCGGAGATCGTGCCGGCCAATCCATACGTTCAATATCCTCACTCACTAAGAGCTGTTCGGCAGCTACTGTACGATGACATGGTGCATTGTCGCCCATGAAAAGGAACTGCAGACCCATAGCGCCTCTAAAAAGGCGCACATATGGAAGAAGAATCTCGTTACAATAACGGGTCCCATTGACTGAACCTGCGTCGAAGATGTGAAGGTCTGTACGACTACCAAGCATGATGCCTCCTCAAACGAGAACACCGCGACTTCCATACCTGTCCCTTTCAATGATGTTCGAGGGATGATTGCGGCTTCCCCGCTCTTTCCAGATGAGTATGCGATGAGAATCGCTACTCAAACTGAATCTGCTCTCATCTGTAAAGAGTACTCGTCCCCATTCATTGTCTCTCCAATTCCAGTGTTCCCGACACCACAGAGAACACCTTCTCTGATGGGCAGCCGTAAAGGTACACACCGTACAGGGCGTCGTGCAAACAGACCACTACCGTGCAGTCTTCTGGCCACGGTAAAACGCGATATGGGTCGTCCAGTCGCCTGCGTCGTGTGTCTAGCGATTTCTCCCGCTGTCTGCCGCCTGTTTCTTCTGGCCGCCTGTAAGACAATGTATCGGTCATCTGCGGGTGTTGTTCCTCGTGGGCGACCACTACTAAACACCCAGATAGCTGCTCCTGTAGTTTGAAATTGTCTCCAAAGTCGTGAAACGATGCTGTGAGCAATTCCGAACTCTGCAGCCACACTTGTCACACTCCGACCTTCCTCCAACTTCCCAATGATTCGACCTCGGATAAAAGCATCCAGATGTCGTCTAACAGATTGATTATTCGCCATTTCTCGCTGAGGCAGCAACTCGGTGTGATTTTAACTGCTATACGGCGTGCAAACTCTTTGCCAGAAATACTGATCTTACACCGACAACATGCTTTGTACTACTCAGACACTCCCCCATTACGTCTACCTGCATATCTGCGCATGTGCTGCAGTACATCACCTTACTTAATCTCCTCATTGGTCTTTCTGTCCGCTCTGCCTCTTCGTTCAGCTGATATGCTCATTTTTCGACTTCGTCCTTAATTTTTGCACACCAGTATATATAAAGGGTGTTTTTTTAGAGGTATAGAACTTTAAATTGCAATAAAACTACGATGTATTATTCGATTGACATAATTTTTTTTATTCGAAAGATAATCTTGTGGCATTACATTTTAAATATGATTTCTGGCATAGGACTGCCACGTCTGGCTCGGATGTAGTCAATCTGGACGTCAATTTTCGATGACTTTTTCCAACATTTGTGGCCGTATATCGGCAATAACACGGCGAATGTTGTCTTCCAAATGGTCAAGCGTTTGTGGCTTATCCGCATAGACCAATGACTTTACATAGCCCCACAGAAAATAGTCTAGCGTTGTTAAATCACAAGATCTTGAGGCCAATTCACAGGTCCAAAACGTGAAATGAGGCGGTCACCAAACGTGTCTTTCAATAAATCGATTGTTGCACGAGTTGTGTGACATGTTGTGCCGTCTTGTTGGAACCACAGCTTTGGACATCATGATTGTTCAATTCAGGAATGAAAAAAGTTAGTAATCATGGCTCTATACCGATCACCATTGACTGTAACGTTGTGGCCTTCATCGTTTTTGAAGAAGGGACCATTCCACCAGCCTATAAAGCGCACCAAACAGTCAGTTTTTATGGATGTAACGGTGTTTCGACATACACTTGTGGATTAGCTTCACTCCAAATGCGGCAGTTTTGTTTGTTGACGTAGCCATTCAATCAGAAGTGCGCTTCATTGCTAAACAAACTTCGCTTATGAAAATCGGGAACCACGACAATATCGTTTTGGGCCTATTCGACGAATCTACGCCTTGCTTGATGATCGTTTTGATGAATTGCCAAACCAAACTGAGAATAAATCACTTGACAGCTGTTAAATCGGTCACCATCTTGGAAAGTAATGTCAACTTAAATTCTATACCTGGAAAAAAACACTATATTTATATATTTATAGTCGAACCTCTATATTGGTGAATTTTTTCCTGGAACTTTGAACATTTCACGATTTTCATCGTAAATCAACCTGTGTATAGTGAAGGGCATTTTTTATATAACGAACTTTTTCTTTTGTTATGCAGTTTTTGTTCTCCCTTTTTTTTCAAAGGTATTTCTGAAAAATTTCAAGTTATTCTTTCTTTAACACATTTTATGGTGGCCATAAATCTTGAACTGTTTTTATTAGATCCTAACGAACGAAGAACATTAGAGTTCTGGACGTTTCATCTAAGAAGTGCAACCTTCAACACCCTTTGCCCAGTTCCCTGGAAACATCTCCGAAACCTTCTTTCACACTCAGTTGAGTTGTCCCGTGTCCAAGTGCTCTAAATTTAAAATAATGTATGTTTAATATTACTCTTGTATGCTTTAAATTATAAAATGACCTAAAAATTCATTAATTTTAGTATAAAATTCTTTTCTTATTATTGAAAATACAGCGAATTTTTCTACATTTTTTTTCTTGTTTTGCTTGCAGTTTTTCTTTCTTTCTTTCTTTTTTGATAGATAAGATATATAAAATAAATGCATGTTAATTTAAAAAAGGTGTGAATAATTCCTTTTTTTAATACGTAGTGTTTAGGAATTTAAAATTTGTTTTATGTGGTTTATAAAGTATATTAAAAGGTAAACCTCTATTTTTCATATAAATAACTTTTTTCCGGGATTTAGCGATTTCGTTATATATATATATATATATATATATATATATATATATATATATATATATATATATACAGTCGGATATGTTGAAATGACCGAATTCTGTCAAAAAACACATTTTTTTTTAATTTTATTAAATAGAGCTATCTCTTCGCTTGACAAAACTTGTTTTGTTCTACGCTACCTAGAGGCCAAGTACAATTAATTTAAAGTGCGTCTTTAATTAATCAAAGTTGGGCATTGAAATTGCTCAAATTCTATCATGACGAGTGTCATGACTCAAAATATTTAAGTTTTAAAATTTTTTTAAAAATATTGATAAAATTTCACTTATAATTGCGATTTTTGAAAAAAATTAAGATTTTTTTTTAAATAATGTTAGTTAAGTAGTAGTATTTTAATTCATAGTAATTACAAAAAAAAGCATTTATAGTGTTTTAGTGTGCTATTTTCTTAAAGGACTGGACGTGTTAGGATACCATAAGCTAAAATCATAGCAATCACGTGATAAATGCAATGACAGTAGTACGTCGTTTACCCGAATCAATTGGGACAGGACACCATTCGGATACGCGATTATTCGGATAACCAAAAATCGAATGCGACCCTTGTATTATATGATACCGGACACTATACGAATATTGAAAATCATCACATGCGGGAAACGTGCTTGAAGAAAATACAAAATTGGTGCAAAATGTCGCAATTTAACCTTTATTGTGGAAAATAATCACTTATTTTTCACTGTAACATTGTACACCTTCGTTTTTAGCTGCAGGGTCTCTGATTCTCTTGAGCAGCAGTCGTTGAATAGGACAGCCCTCTGATTGTTGTTCGTACCACGTCATAGCTGTCTCAAACGTCAGCATTTGAGGGACCATTGCTACTTTCATTGTTGTTTTCCTCGTCTTCATCCGTCTCATCGTCAACAGGGTTGGATTCTACTTCCACAGAAGTCACAATCTAATAATCATTTTGCATTTGAAATCTACAGTCTTCTGTTGTGCTAGAGACGCTTCAATTTCTATTTTCGCGAGACGGTTCTATATTTCAAGTTTTGTCTCTATGTCCAAGACGTTGCGCTTCCGTTTTTAGTTCGAGGTCATAGCAGTTCACAACTCAACAAAAGATCACGTATACACCCCCTCACTTGGAAACAAACTGACCTAATATTCCTCGCTGATGTTTACCAAATCACGCAACTGAAATTCCCCAAATATCTCTGACATTGGGTTTTCCAGTCACTTTTGGCCTCACGCGGAACAACTGTTGAGCATTGCACTGTTCGTTAATGTATTTATATACAGTACATATAGTTGACAAAAAAATTTGTTGGGATATACATGATGTTTCGAATAATTAACGTTCGGATAAACGACGTTCTACTGTAAGTGTTTTCTATTGAACTCAAAACTTACATTAGCATTTTTCTTGTTGCTCATCTTGTAAAATAAGATAAAATTTACCAATTTGATTAATAGATAAGCATGTTCAAATATTAAGATTCTCCAAAAAGTTTTTCAAAACTAAAAAAACTCTCCTTGCATATTTTGCTTAACTACGAGCTTTGCTATTATTGACGAATATGTGCTTTTCAAAGGAAAGTTTCTGTAAAAAGCAAACGTTAGCAACAGCGAATCGTATGAACTGATTGACTGGGAACACGTGATTGCAGTTATCATATGACTATGACGTTACATGCATTAATTAATTCATGCTTCTTAAATATATATATACAGTATATTTAAGAGTAAAAGTATGCTTAATGAATAAATATTATTGGTTAAATACACCACCACAATAAAATAAAATCCTTTCTATTGCATAGGAAGGAGAAGTATTATTTTTATTTCTGACTTATGAAAAATCTCTTTTACTTGTAAGAGATAATTTTTTATTATGAAAACTGATACATAAAGAACAATTCAAAATCCTGTGCCACAAAACCGGTAAAATAAACTAAAAGTTATCTCAATTTATACTGAAAACTCAGAAAATGCGCGACAAAACCCCTACAGGATTTGATTTAAAACATTTCTCTTTAGGATTTTTGTTTCATCAGGAGATGATTTCTTTAAAATAATGGAATTGAATCATTTTCTTGTGTGATTCTTCTTTTTGCGCACTCTTATTATTTTAGTTTTTTATCTCAATAGTATATGTTTTGAAGATTTATCTTGAACTAGAGAGATCTTTCCCACAAACTAAGCTAATTATAAGAAACATTCTATCTTGTATTCAATATTTTTCTAGTGAAAGAAGAGAGAAATATTTTTATTGAACTTCTCAAACTTTTCAAAATTTTATACTTTCGAGAATACTGTTAAAAACCAATTTTTTTTGTTATGGTTTTTAGTAAAAAGAGCTAGTTTTTTTTCTTCTAAAATGTCTTCATACTCCGAAAATCCTTTTATTTTCTTTTTCTCTTTTAAAGAAAATACCAGGGTTTGTGTTTGAATTTTTGCTTTATTTATTGGGAATTTTGATTTAAATAAAAAATACTATAAATTTTATATATATATATATATATTAAATAGCACACAATTTAAAATTATACTTCTGTTTACAAAACACATCTGTTTTGAAATAATATGCATATTTAGATAGAGATTAAAACTAAGCCTGAAGTCACTTAATAAAACTCATACTTTGGCTAAACTATAAAATTTGGACATTTGTATTTTAGTTATTGTATTGGGAACTTTGTTTTGAAATTTATTTATTGTTTTTAGTCATATGTCAAAACCTTTGTGCTCAATGATAAAAGAATGTCACACATTTTTAATAAATGGATTCTTAAAGTTAAAAAAGTAAAGTTAATACATCGTCTTATTCCTGGTTAAAAATTGCAGAGCTCCTCACCAATAGCCTTCGTGCTATTTTCATGCGATGTTGATTCAAAAGTTGATTTTTTTGAATCATTTGATAAAATTAAGAGAAGTCGGAAAGCTAAAATCTTATTGTTTTAACAAGTTTGAGATTTTTACATTTTCAAATTGTACAGAATTTAACCTTTCTAAAAATACCTTACTTTAATCTCTAGGGTAATTAGAAGCCCTTAAGGCTACACATTACCCTAAAATTTTCATTTTTACCGAAAATTTTGTTTTGGCATGTTTTGGTGGCCCATATCATAGAGATGCTTGCCACGAAATTTCAGATGTGTTAGAAAATTAGTTTTTAAGATATTTGAAGTTTTATGAGCTATGGTTTTGGTTTCGGTTTCCTTTTAAAGCATTTTTTCACACTTTAATTCTGACACACTGAATTAATTAAAAACATGTTTGCGCTTTTAGTTTGAAATGGTTATTAATTCCAATTTTCATTACTAAAATCATTTCTGCTTGATTATATTTTGAGTTTTTTGAGTTCTCATAATTAATTAATAAAGATTAATTTCATGGCCAATTTTTGCTTTAAAAATGGTTTATATAACTTAAAAGCTTTATCATTACTTTTTCCTGTAGAGAAAGTGACATGGCAAATGCGTTCTGGGTTTCTGTGAGAAACAATATTTTTAAGAGATAGAATACTACTGAAAATGATGTATCTAAAACTGAGTCCTAAGCTGATTCTGCAATTAGACTTCCGAATACAAGTATTCTGAATTCAAATGCAGCAGACATAACTGAATATTTCCTTGCTGTACCAAACTACATTATACTAAACATATTGTAGTACTATATATTTTAGTATTTTAAAGTTGTACGACAAGAGCTAAAACTTCCTAAACTGCCCCAATTTAAAACTGAAAAAAATTAAACTTTACGAGCAAACCTGACTTTTTTTAGCTGAAGTTAGTATCATTATTATTTTGTACATAAATTCTTCGTGTTTCAAAACTTTTGTGAAATATTAGATTGAATAAACTAAAGTCTTAACAAATGCTATCAATATTATGCAAACATATATTTTGAATTAAAAATATAATTTTCAGTCATATTTAATAAAAATAATGTTTTAATGTAGAACATACATTGGAAAATAACATATAAAAAAATTAGAGTTTTGCAGGCATTAAGTTTTTGTTTTATGACTTTAAAATCTTTAAATGCGTTTTTCTCTGACTTTTAATTTTGAAGGTATAAGTATTTTCTAATCCCTAAGGCCTTTTTCCTGTTCAAGATAGAGCCTTGAATTTTTTTGTGTATACTCCTAAATGTATGTTCTATAAAAGTTAGTATGGATTTAGGGCTGAGAAAACTCTAGTTATTTTTCTAAAAAATGCTAAAGTTGATATTTTAAAAATTTTCGTGTTTTTTCCAGGTTTTTCTAGAAAAATAATTATTAGAAATCAACAAGGGAATAGATTTTCAAATCCATACTAAATATTGTTTGTAATAATCTAAGAATCATAAATAACTTAAAATTACTAAAAAAATTTAAAAATTGAGTATTTTATAAGAGTTTGAAAAAACTTCAAAAATTCTTAATTTTTTAAAATTTTAAAATAATGGCTGGTCAAACTGACTTTTTGCTTACTGAATCAGCTTAATAATATAATCTAAATATAAAACATCAATTATTTTAACTGTAACTGTCTCCAAAAATTTTTTTTGAAAAAGGGTACCGTGTAGCCTTAAAGTTTATTTCTAAATAATTGTTGAAATTAGGCCACGCCCATTTCAATAAAAAATTGTCAACAAAGTACTTCCTTTTTGCCAAAAAGTTGAACGTCTGATATAAACCAAAACACGTGTATTTTATTCTAAATTGAGCATTTTATTTTGTTTTATTTCCTAGCTGATTAGAAGTCTCATTGTATACATTAAAATCAATCTGTGTTAAAATGTAAATTTTGATGTTCGATGTACCTTTTCTGAGAAATTAATGTTCACAGGTATGTAAATTTTTTATGATACATTTATAATGATGGCTAATATATACTGAAATGAGCTTCCTGTAAAAAAACTCAAAAATGTATTGTTTACAATTTTATTTTGATGTATTTATAATGATGGTTAATATGTACTGAAATGAGCTTTCTGTATAAAACTGAAAAATGTATTGTTTACGAATTCTTTATGTGAAAAATGGGTCTAATTTCGCAATGTTTGATAAAATATTTCATAAATTATTGAAAAATTCAAAACGAGCTAAGAGCTGCTTTCAGTATAGTGAGAAAGGTGTACTTTAATTGTATGGAAAATTTCAAGCATGTACATATTACAGATTTTGAGAAAAGGTACAACGAAAACAGCCAATTTAACATTGTCAGTATATATAGAGAGAGAGGTTTCCAACTTTTCTTAATAAGATACAATGGAAAGTCAAGAAGTAAAAGTGTGAAGGTCTCCTAGGACCTCACTTTGAGAACGAGAATAAATAGGAGTCATGTAAGAACCAGTAGCCATTTTTATAAACAACTTTCTTTATTTGGTTATCTTATTCAAATAGAATCAAAGACTTATTGACAAATTTATCTACTAGTATTATGAGGTTTTAAAGGTAATATCCTTTAAATTATCTTAATTAATGATCAAATTAATTAACAATTAAATAACGATCACGCAAAGATTACCACGAAAAGAGATCCCAGAATTATATTTAATAACGTTCCTATTGAACATTTATCTTTAATCTCACTCTTAAAACTTTAATGAGACTTTAATTATAAATCAATAATTACCAACGGAATCTCAACTCCTCTTGAGATTAAATTATCTCCAACAAGAAATCTTCAATTTAACTTCACTATATCTTTCTGCTTCAATCTCTATCTCCTATTGCTCTAACTTTACTATTTCGTTTGACTTAAATACTTTATCTAATCTGCATAACAAGGAATCCTGTCCGCTTTTTGGAGTTGATTGGAAATAGGTAGGGAATTAAATTTCCCTAAAAAAGGTCGACTCAGAAGGTTAGTGATAAAGTTCCGTATGGATTTGTCACAAAAGGACTTTTGCAATTTCTTTTTCCAAGATTTATAACAGCCCTAGTATACAGAGCTGAATGAGGGGTAGTCGGCAACTATGTGTCAGTCGTCTTTTCTCGTAGTCGTTGAAGTGTAGCAGACCGTTCGACAGGGCAGCTCCATTGTCTATCTGCATCGAGAAGAAAAGAGGGAAGTGATTCGCCTTTTGTTTGTGGATGGTGAGGAACCTGCGTTGGATACTAGCCATTCCTTTCATCATTACACCCTGAGGATGGTGATCTGAGATCAATTAATTGAAAAATAGATTTCTTGGGCGAAAAAAATCAATCCTTCGAATCGATATGTAGCACTGAATCGATTCAGTGAATCGATATTTCATTCTAGAAAATCGACATTCAGTTTTTTCCTGTTCCTGTAAAAACCATAAATCTATTTACAATTAGTTTAATGTACTATCTTTAAAACCAGTAATATTACAGTGTTGACGGTTAAAGGGTCAATTACTCAAAGACTCGCGAGGTGCCTTTCCTTTGCCTCTCTTTAATAAATAAAAAAAGATACGTTTGTTCTCTTTGAGACTTTTTGTATTTGTTGATATTGAGTCATTTCTTTATGCTTTGATTGATTGACTGTCGTAATATACTGTGATTAGCGAAATAAATATTTATTTTATAAAGTGTTTGTTTCGGAATAATAAGTATAATTCAGAGTTATTTTTTTTAATTTGATGCTATTATTTTGAGTTTGTTCTGTTAGTTGCTATTGTTAAACCTATCCATTTATGTGAGTCATTTAATTAGTTTACAAATGAATAATTACTAATGATCATTAAAATAACTATATGGAATTCTTATAAGAATACTGATGTGAATGTAGAACATAGATAAGAGATGTTTTGTTATGGTATCTTTCTTATTTCTCATAAAATGGATTTATATTTACATTATAAATGCAGACTTGAAAAAGAATTGATTTTTTAGAAATCGATTTTTTTGTGAATCGATTCAAATCGATTTAAAAATCGATCTTTTTCTGAAAGAATCGTCATCCCTACTACATCCTTAAAACCTTTCATATTGTCCTCAGTAGTTGACGTAGGTGGATCGCCTGATCTTTCGCCGTCACATAAAGAATTTTTTCCTGTTTGAAGCTCTGTCCTTCATTTTCCTGTGACTGTAATTATTGGTGGCGAGGAAAATGTAGAACATGTAATCCTTCTGGGTTCCAAGTATGTCAGAGAGAGGAAGATCATAAGACTGGCGTTCAAGAGACTTAACATTAATTGGCCACCGAATTTTCACCAACTTCTTTCCACCAGAGGTGCTTTCAAAAATTTATGCTAATTTGTTCTACTGTTTGTAATTCTTCTTAACTTCATTTTTTTTTAAAAATTTTGTTTCCCTTGAATGTGTGTTTAATACTTACTTCTGTAAGGCCCGTGTGATACTTTGTGGTGCACGAGGATTTTATAATTGTTTTCAATAAAAAAAAAAAGCTCTCTATCTACTCGTAGATCTGGTTTCGCGATAAACAGCTATCAACATACTGTGCTTGTATGCGACGAATTATTTCAGCAGATTTCACACCTTCCGAAAACAAAAAGCAAATGACTATCCTCCTTTCCTCCTTGGCGTAGATCGATAATGAAGCCGTTGTGTTGAATGGTCTGCTACACTCCAACGACTACAAAGGAAGACGAGAGATATGTTGTATAGAAGTATTGCCGACTACCCCTCATTCAGCGCTGGATACTAGCACCGATGCCAAATCTTGGAAAAATCCCTTGCAAAAGTCCCTTTACTTTCTGATTTCCTTCCTAAATATAAGCAAAAAACAAGGTTAATCGTA
Source organism: Trichonephila clavipes (assembly GCA_019973935.1). Taxonomy (NCBI): domain Eukaryota; kingdom Metazoa; phylum Arthropoda; class Arachnida; order Araneae; family Nephilidae; genus Trichonephila; species Trichonephila clavipes. Next base: position 49,487 of record BMAU01018378.1, on the reverse strand, counting down.
GGGAAGGCAGTACTAACACCTCTTACCTTCATTATAATATATTTTTTCAAAATTAAAAAAAGTGTACTGATTTAAAAAGTACTGTCTGTATTCATTATTATTCCTAAATGATCCGTTACTAAACAATTCTTACTCGTACAGTTAGGTAAAAGAACAGGATATTGCCTTCTTTCTATTAAAATCTTACTAGAAATTAACACAAAATTTTGTTTTGTAAATTTTTAAGTTCAAAGGGGAATAGTTAAATAAGAGTTGTTTAGTAAATTCTTAAGAGTATACATTGATTATTTATGTATTTCAGGAAATTTCTTTTATATTGAATAGGCTTATTTATTAATTTTCTAAGATATATTTTAGAGTCCATTCTACAGGGCGTTGCCCAATCTTACCGACAAATTCAAAAGGGTGATAATATGCAGCATGGAGACAGCAAATCACCACAGATCATGGGATTGCAAGCAACGTTTAGTCGGTGAAAATCGCGATAATAGTAGTCGTGGGGAGCACGATGAGCTGATTGGCCAAACGAATACGGAGATATACATGCCCGAAAGCATCAATAGCTCAAATTAGTTTTTCTACAGTACGTTCTCTGTGAATTGCTGCAGGGAGAACTGGCCACTGCACATTAGAGTGTGTGGTTCATGCACGAAGGTGCACCAGCATATTTTTCAATTCTTTGTGTAACCACTTACCTCTATGTTACATATCCTGGGAGGGGGAATGGAAGCGGCAAACCTGTTGCTTGGTCTCCATGCTTCCCGGACTGCAACCCCTTTAATTTCTTCTTGTGGTGCCACCTGAAATCGTTTTTGTGTGATACTCCTGTAGCTACAGTGGTTTGTATCAAGGCACGAATCATCGTCGCCTTAGCTGACACCGCAAACACACTGGATTTGTTTAAGGTATCCGACTACGTTCAGAACCCTGATTATAAAAAAACGCATAAATGGATTATTTCCATGATATTTAGTGTCACTTAGATTATAATACATGTATAAAATAGTTTTAAGGTCATTATGACAAAAAAAATTATTTAAATACAAAATTTTGGCAAAAAAATTAACTCAGTAGAACCTTTTTTGAAAACATTCCCCTTTTATAAAAAATGCTTCTAAAATAATAATATTCTGCTTATATAAAGTTAAGACTTCTCCAGAGAGTCTGAAGTAGGAATTTTGAAAATTTCACATTATTTTCAGAGTTACCACCCATTGAAATAATTATCTGCGTTTTTTCTTAAAATTTCTCCCCTCTGTTGTAGTAAAATATGGGGATAGATCCAATTCTAATTTATATATTTCAAAATTTCTAGTTCAGCCTCTGTACAGAGATCTGAAATATATATAGGCACAAAATAGTATTATAATAGAGGCATTTTTCATAATAGGAGAATGTTTTGAAAATGGGTCATACTATGTTCATTTTTTGTCAAAATATTGTACTTAAATAATTTTTTAATGTAATAAAATTCTTAAAATAATTTTACATACGTTTTTTTTTCTAAGTGACACTAAATATCTTAAATATTATCAATTTATAAGTTTTTCAAAATGATGGTTCCGAACGTAGTCGGATACTTTAAACGCGCCCTACAATCCTTCATCTACTGGTGTCAGCTCTGCTAAGACCTAAGCGGCCACAACTTCGAACAATTCCTGTGACAATCACTTGTCCTTGAATTTTGAAAGTCGAGCTTTGATGCATTGTACATATTGTTAACACGCTTTTCGTGTAATAAATGCATTTCTTACCTCGTATTGCTCCTTTTCATTCTACTTGATATCACACCCTTTACAACAGTTTTTTGAGAATTACTCCGACTAAACATGGTTTGCAGCCTCATGCTCTGTAGTGATTTGTCATCCCCATGCTGTCTACTATCATCCTTCTGAATGTGACGTTCTAATTCTGCAACGTCCTGCATAAGAATTCTTCCGATTCGAAGAAAAAATAATTTATTAAAACTGACGAAGGATAATATCCTTCTAAATATTTACTAATTTTTATTATAATTGGGCTTTGTAAAATACTTTAACATAATCGATTGTACACCTCAGAAGCATTTTCTCTTTTTCGCAAAATAAATTTACATCTGAATTTAAATATCTACAAGAGACGGAAATGTATATATAATTTGTATATTTTTAATACTTGAGATGTTAATAGAGGCTCTTGAATTTGAATCAAACTATATCTGGTTTAGATTTAAAAAAATTAAAATGCAACACCAAAATAAAGTGATGGTGGTTTTAGAATAGAATATTCTGTGTGAGATGTGAAATTAATCAAACACCGATGCTATCTAAAAAGGAGAAAAAAATAAGAAGAGAAATTCAAAATAGAGAAGAATGAAATATTGTTCCACCAGTAGGAATTGGTTTCTGCCAAACGAAATATCTCTCGTAAAACATCCTGTTACATGTCAGAAGAAAATAAAATTAGATCCGCGTATTGCCTGAAGGCGGATAAAGAGGTTATAATTCAGGACATACACAATATTGAGCGTTTTATTGTCAAACAACGTATGTGCTTTAAAGAACATCAGAATAGAATTCTAGAGCATATTGTCTACTATATGAGCACCTAAATTAAAATTTGAATTATTTTTGAATAGATAGATAAATACAAATTTTTTCTAGGAGAGTGAAATACAAAATGCTGAAGCTCTTTTTATGTAATATTATAATTGATAGGAATTAAAATTCACCAAAACGTAGTGTTATTTAATTTAATATTACAAATATTTTTCAATTAACCGTTTGATATTCCATTATTATTGAAATTCTTGATAACAAAAAAAGAAGAAAAGAAATCCACTCTTAAACAGTTTTTTAATGATTTCTTTCAATTCCTAATGTTATCAAGTCCTTTCACAATAAGTTTAACTCTTTATCTACGGACGCTACTTATAATAACTACTCACCTTCAAATTACATAAAATAACCATTTTTACGAATACTGTGACGATACTTAGCAGGAACATTGCTTAAATTTCACTCTTACAGGATATACAGGAGCACTTGGGTTCCATAATGAGTATATTAGAGGGGAAGGCAAATAATTTTAAAAATGATGACATTTTAATCGAATTGCAAGCACTGTCATTTTTCTTCCGAAAAAGTAGTTAAGGTATCCGAATACGTTCGGGAACGTGATCTTAAAAAAGCGCTTTAATGGATAATTTTCATGAAATTTAGTGCCACATAGATTATAATACATTTTTAAGAATGTTTTAAGGATATTTTGACAAAAAGAATTATTTAAATACAATATTTTGGCAAAAAATTAACTTAGAATAACCTTTTTTCAAAATGTTCTCCTTTTATAAAAAATGCTTCTAAAATAATAATATTTTGCTTTTATAAAATAAAGATTTCTCCAGAGAGTTTGAACTATTTTTTTTTTGAAAAATTCACATTATTTTCAGAGTTACACCACCAATTGAAATAACTATCGGCGTTTTTTTTCTTAAAATTTCTCCCCTCTTTGTCGTAAAATATCGATAAACCCACTTCTAAGTTATGTATTTCAAAAATTCTAGTTGAGCCTCTGTACAGAGGTCTGAGCTATATACAGGCAAAATATTATTATAGTAGAAGCATTTTTCCCAAAAGGAGAATATTTTGAAAATGGATCATTCTATGTTCATTTTTTGTCAAAATATTGTAATTAAATAATTGTTTATTGTAATTCTATTCTTAAAACAATTTTATGTACATCTTCTAATCTAAGTGACACTAAATATAATACATGTTATCCATTTATACGCTTTTGCAAAATCACGGTTTCGAACGTAGTCGGATACCGTAAGTGAACAGTGTATATAATTAATTTTACAGCTGAATAAGTTATTGGTACTTACAAGCAACGACAGTACTCTGGATTGTAGAGCAAGAACTCCGAGTAGCTTATTATTATTTTTTTTCGTTGTGTTGTAGTGTCATTACTATAGCGTAATAGAGTTATGTTTTTTTTTTTTGGGGGCATTTTGTTTTAGTTTAACTTGTTTATTTTGCTACTTTTTGTTTTATTATAACGTTTTTAAAAAATTTGAAAATTTGAATCTGAGCTATTTTTTTCTTGCCACACAATTAAATGAAACATGTATTCTTTATTCAAAAATTAACAACAGTTTGATTGACAATAATAGGAGGTTTTCAAGGTGCTATTATTATGTTTCTCCTTTTTCTTAGAATGTCTGAAAAAAAGCTCAATCTTCAAGAGGCTTTGGATTTATTACCAAACCATCCATCTGAAAGCAGTGATGCACTAACAGATGATACTTCAGATGGTGAAGTCCTAGCAAATAAATGTGTTGGAATTTTCGTTACATTCTTAAGATGACGATTAAAAGAAAGTCAGAACTACACTCAAGGTGCAGTATTTCGTTTAAAAAATACACTATTTCTTACTCCAGGATGTAGTGTTTTCAGAAACATCCAGTGGCCGCGGTAGCCGAGTGGTATAGGTATCGGACCGTGGCTTGCTTTGTCACGAGTTCGATCCCAGTACCACTAAAGACCCGCCGTGTAGGGCAGCGATGCACGTTAAATCTGTCGAGAGCTGAAACGTCCTCCCGTTGGTGTGGTGTGGTAGTTAGGAGAGGGGGTACCAGCTCAGGTGTCGTCCACGCCACTTGACCATGGTTCAAAATTGCGTGGTCCGTCGCCAAAAGCCCTCGTGTAGCTGAACAGTGCGACGTTAATATTCAATCAATCAATCAATCAGAAACATCTAATCGAAATGTCCATCAAATGCATGTGTATTGAATTTTTGTGCATTAATGAAAAGAAAAATGGTTTCTTTGAATATCACCAAATTACGTTTTTATGTGTAAAAAAACTAAATAAATTTTAAAAATTTAATAATCTTCAAAATTAAATATTTTTTGCTGTAAAATATTAGTGTACTCTGTATATTCCTTAATTTACAATACAGTAATTAAAAAAAAGTATTTCAAGAAAAAAAATTGCAGTAAATCATAATGCAGTAGATAAAGGTTAAATGTCCTTTCGTTGGAATGGTGTGGAAGTTTCGAGAATGGATGCCAGCTCAACTCCATCTTGACCGTGGTTTCAAATTACAGGATCGGTCACCCACAGCCATTGTGTTGTTTCAGAGTGTGATGTCAAGTAAAATCAAATAAAAATAGCACAGTTAATCTATATTACTCCAAACGGCAAGAATTTATGGAATCATAAATCGACAATTCAACTCTAATCTAAAACTGATATAGACAACGAAGAGTTTCGCGGTACTATGGCAGCTTAGCTATTACAGATAAGAGTAATAAAAAAAATTTCCTGGTGGAAAATTTCTATTAGGAAATTCGTTTTCCAAAACCGTTCTCAAATTATCATTTTTTATGAATGCCAAGTAGTTTTTGAAAGAGCTATGTTCCATTTACGAGAGAAGTGATAGAATTTTAAATAATTAATTCACCGTAAAATCCAGTAGATAACGCTAACTTTGAACACAGAAAATAAGCCCGAAATTTTTGGGTGCATGTTATACGCCGGATATAAAAATGAGAGCTTTAAAAATAAAGAAAATATGAGCATATAAAAAATTAAGTTTCTACGTACATCGAAATACTGTTTATTCAAAAGAAAAGGCATTCCTTATGAACTAATAAGGGTTGTAGTTCTAAAAGTATACTATTTCTTCAAAAGCTTGGAATAATGACTCAAATACGTGACTTCAAAAAACAAGAGCATTGCACACATATATTTCAGATTTCTCCGTAAAAAGGGAGGTGCGCGTGATATGGTGAATGTACCTAAAAATTAAAAAATGCAGCTTGAAATTAAAAGTGCGCATTACATGCCGAATTTTACAGAATTTATTTTATCTTCTAAAAAACTTATTAGATCTTTTTAAAATGTAAAAATTTAAGACTAAAGCTTTTTATTCTATTGATTGTATGTTTCTTACTTTCTATGAAATAAGAAAATAAAAGTAGGGAATTCTTTTAAAACACTATCCGAAGATTAAATATTGTGACGGTGATCGGGGTTCAAGTATTTTCGCAAATCAATTACAAAGAACAAGAAAATGCAACCCTTGAAATACAGGATTCAGCTGCAATATTCACAGAATAAATCTCAGAAGGTCTTCACACCTTCAATAGAACTCAGACACAGTTAGCAGTGTCTAAAATACACGTAGGTAAAAGATTATTCACAAGCACAGACGAGGTAATCGGTAATCACGGTCTAGGCAGGTTTACTAATCACTAGGCAAAACATTACTGGCTCGTTTTGGCGAGCGTCTCTATTTATAAGCCCATAGGATACTTCTAGAAAAATTCACTTGCGTCATAGATTGTGAAATTAGTGAATTTCTCCACTAAATTCTAGAAGAATCCATGAGGTCCCCACCTCGCCAAAAACTGTCAACAACATGGTCGCCAAGTCTCCAAAATGGTCACCAATGATGCCAACTTGGCTGTATTACCAAGACATTGAATCACTATTTCTTGCCATTATTACAATTTTATCATAAAATAAATCTAACATAGAGTAATATAAAAGCCTCCCGCACCCAAATACAAATTACTCTCACTATAGTATACAAAATTCGTAACAATATATTGAGATAATTGTGTGATAAACATACATGATTGGAGAAAATAAGAAACAAGCCTACGCCGATTTTAAAAGTTAAAATAATTTCGAAACGAAATATTGTGTTTCTCATAAAAGAGGAATTTTAGAATGCTGTAAAAAAAAAGGCTTAAAACATACTTAAGAATAATCTGTAGAAGAAAACAAAACTAAATGTAGAACTGATTTTGAAAATTAACTGTATCCGTAATGCAATAAAATAAAAGAATATATCAGCTACAACGGAAAAAAAATATTTAAAGTTTTATATTCATTCACCTAAACTTAAGAATTTCTCAGCAACGTTTCATGTACATACAAATTAACATTACGAAGAATATTTACCTATATTTTTTTCATAATCCATGAAAGTGTTATATTCGAAGTGTACGGTTTAGAGATTACTTTTCCTTATAAACACTAGCAGCATATATAAAAATATTTTAGAAAAAAATGGCTTTTTTAAATAAACAGAACACAATTTATACGGTTCATTTTTAGCATCAAAAAAAGGAAATATTTTAAAGAATGAGACGTGCGACGCCAATAAAACTTGTGTCAAACATCCGTTTCATGGAACTTCAGAAAAATGCTTCACTTTTAAAATAAAATTCTTTACATCACCTGCATTTTGAAACTTATTTCCTTAAATCCATTTGAAAAATGGAAAGAAAGCATTTTTTTTCTTTCTAAAATTATGATAGGTTTATTGGCAACAAAATACTTTAGCGAGACGCTTCGCCTGAAATTCTTAGAACGAATTTTAAAAGCACGGAAAGTTTTCTCAAAAAAACTAGACATACGTCTTGTGTTGTACGACTTTTTTTCAGAAGTTAATGGTTTTGTTTTTCATTCAAATTTTCTCTCTCTCAAAGTTCTATATATAATTTTTTATAGTTGACATTTTCCTTCTTTTTTAATTAAGTGTACAGGTTTTAAAAGTGCACTCAAATTTTTCGATATGCTTGTGTGTGTGTTTTTTACAGTTCCTACTCTCCCTATATATATTCATTTATACATATAGGTCTTGTTCAAATTTTCAATCCTTAACAAAATACTTTTTATTCATCCACTCAAGCTCAAAGACATTTTTTAAACTTGTAATGGATGACATTCGATGTTAGTAAGTTTTTTCCAAGTATTAATTCCTTAATTAAATATAATTAATGAATAAATAGTAACAATCAAAAATAATAGCCCTTCACCCTATATAGAAAGAAAAACGGAAAATAGCAAGTAAAATCGCTTTATGTTTTGCCACTTAATATATTGATTCAGTCATATGTATATACATATTTATATCGATTGTAATTATTAAATAAAAAGTAACTAAAATAAAAAAAATCTTTGTTCACCTAAGTAGGAGTTGACCTAATTTTTATATATATATATTACTTGTTTGCTATCAAGGATGTATCAGCTGCATATTATTATCGATTTCAGTGTAAAAATTAGATTTATTTCCCTGCATTGAATAACTTAATATAATATTAAATCAACGTACTACAACAAAGCCTTAGCAACGCGTGGTCGGGGCATCTAGTATATACATCCAACTTTTTTTAAATTTACGCGCTCTCTCATTACATGATTTTGAAATAATAGAGTACATGAATTCAACGATTTTTTTGTTGTTGTTGTTTTTTACACAAATTTTTTGTTCTTGCACGAATCCCTGAAAAATTTGCGGATTCCAGCCCTTTGGATGAGGACAATTTAATCAAATGTATGGAAGTTTATGATACAAAAGAAGTCGATAAGGACTAAGTCGAGGGTAAATTCTATTATATATATATATATATATATATATATATATATATATATATATATATATATATATATATATATATATATATATATATATATATATATATAAACCGTCGATTAAATTCGCGAGGGCTTAAAATTTGCTACAAGTATGGAACAAATGTTCTCACTCATATAAACCTGACATAGAATGTGCACACACATTAAAATTTCAGCTTACTCTTAAATTTAGTGTTGCGGGATATCAAGAATTGCAACTTGAAAAAAAAACTAATATAAAAAAACTATTTCAAACTCAATTACTACTAAGGTCAACAAAGAAATATTTTATTAATTTTATTACTTTTTATTAAATAATTACAATAATATAAATATGTATTTACATATGAGAGAATCACACTATTAAGTGGCAACACATTTTTCAAGTTAACATCGACCCCTAGGGAGGGAACCACACTTACAGGCGTGGTTTCAAAATGCCGAGTGCCATTCGAAAGGGGGTCCGCTACCTCGCTTTCTCATCTTTTGCTTTTTTCTTACAAAACATGCATTTCCTTTAATATTTCATCTTCCGAAGGAAATAAAACATAAAAATAGAAAAATAACATGAGTAATCAAGAGCTGTAAAAGCTTTTTCTCTTAAGAATGTTTTCGTTGAAAAAAAAGACAAAATCCAAAAACCTAAGAATAAATCTCTCTTCTGAGTTAATGTTCGACAGAGAAAAAAACACTCTCTCAATCTATGTTTAAAATGAAGCATTTTATCACTTAAACTTAAAGTAGAAAGAAAAAACTACAAATGAATACATTTTGAAGGGATACACTTAAATAAACTAGGTTTTTTTTATGAAAAGTTTGTAGATACTATTGTAAAATTACTTCTACCTTTATTTCACATTCCTCTATATTTATAAAAAAGTTTATCTTAAACTACAAAACATTGAAAATTAAATTAAAACCTCATATAATATTTAAACTTAACTTGCAATCTTCTTAGTCAACATGTTTTGTGAAATTTTATTTAGTTATACATATAAAGCGTTTAAAAATTCATAAGTGTTTCCAAGTTAGTCTTTGCTTCGAAAATAAAGCTATATAGAGCTGATAGCTTTTTCAATGTTTAATTAACGATGCTTATGATCAATATTTGCAAAAGGAAGCATGATTCGTTATTTTAGGAATGAAACTCTATTTTTTTTAATTTGCGAAACTTGAATAATTAAATTTTAATTAAAACTTTTATCAAGATATTTTATTCTTTTATACATAAGCTATATTTTTAATTTGATTAAATTTATTTTTCATAAACATTATTTTAAGGTATTTTTACCAAGCAATTTTAAAAAAAAATTATTCATTATTTTAAGCAAACAAAGCAAGGTAATGAGTTATTGCGAGAATTTATGATGCCAAAGAAAATTCTAGCAAGAACAAACAACATTCCTTCTAGAACAAAAAATACGAGAAAAAAAGTATGTTGGTAAATTGTGTTATTTCAATTTTTCAGAGAGAGAGAGAATTTCCAGTCTATACTATCTATTTTTTTAAATAATTTTAACTATGACTTAAATAAAAAATTAACAGGTAGTTGAAAATGTAAGATAGAACGTAACTGCTGGTTTAAAAAAATACAATTAACTTATGCTTATAAGTAAAAATGTAAAATAATCACTTTAATTTTTGCATAATCTGAATTGTATTAATATAAGTTTATGAGAAAATATATGAACTACAGAAAACTTGTACTAGGTAATAGCAAACTTTGTGGCGAGGGAATGTTATTTGACCATGTTTCATAATAGGCTCAATTTATGTGACGTCACATTTAAGAGATATACGCGATCACACACACGTGTTTCGATCCAATCAGTTCAGCATTTTTCATAGAAACGTCCTTTTAAAAAATACATATTTGTTAACAATAATAAGGCACATAGTTAAAAAAATGCTCTTGATTTAGAAGTCCACGAATTATATAAAATTTTATTAAAATCTTAAAAACTTTTTGGAGAATCTTAAGACGTTGAAATCATTACCAAATTATCAAATTTGTAGTTTTGTCTAAATTTTAAAGTTGAAACGACAAATGCAAGAGAAAAAGTAGCTTTGAACTCAACGGAAAACACATGTGACTGCATTTATCACGTGATTATAATGAATTGGGTAATGGAACCACCAGAAGCCCTCGTGTTGATTTCAAATGTAAAATCGCACAATTGCTAATGATAATGTTCCGATCACTTTACTATTATGATTCCAGGAAATACCCAATATGAGATAAAATGGAAATGATCCATCTTAACCCAACTCATAATTTCAATCCTCAAATAATATTTTGCAAAAAATTAGAACGTCGAAATGATATTTACTGAAAATTACGAACATTTTCCCTTTCAATGACCCTCGTGTTGGTCATAAATATGGAATCGAACAATGGGCTCAATTCATGTGACGTTATAGTCACGTGATAAAAGCAATCATTTGTTTCCAGCTAATCAGTTCATGAGCTTCATTGCTGCCAACTTTTGATCTTTCTATAAACTCTCTTTTAAAAAGTACATATTTATCAACAACAACAATAACGCACAAAAAATAGAGAAATTGCCTTTTACTTAAAGCCCCTCAGGGGGCTCACCTTCTTTAAGTGAGTATGCGTGTCACAATCCCGAGGTGCCCTAGTGATATTTTCCTTTTCCCAAGGGGTTACTGTCTTTGGTAAACACGGGTGTCACGAACCCGGGGTACCAGTGATCCTTCTCTATTTTCGACCCTCTTCTTGTCATCCAATTTCTCTTTCTTCTTTTTCCGTCCAGACCACAGACCTATATTACAAAATGAACATATTTAATTAAATTTCTCAGTATTTTTCTACTTTTAATGCTTTAAATGTATTTTAAAAACAAATGACTCTTTTTTTAACGAGTGTTTGGCGCAGTTTGTCCAAAATTGGCCCTTGCGCCACTAAACCTCAAAATCTCATTCACTCACTCACTTTTACTTAAAAGTATACGCATAAAATAAGATTTTCTTTTAATTCTGCGATCTTTTGAAGGATATTTTTTCATGGTTACCCAATTATGAAAAATTTGAAATTTTATCTAATTTCTACGAATTGAACAAGTATTGTACAATTAAGTTGATGTCTGTTTTGAATTTAATGGAGGACGCGTGTTTGTCTTTATCACGTGACGGTTATAGATTGAGCCCATTGAGAAAATTAATGTTAGAATTGCTCTATAGCCTCGAGTTCTGATTCCAGGAAGTGTTCATTTAATGGAATAGTGCAATTAATCTTTTTTATTCACCTGACCAATTGTATCCTGAAGTAATATAATGCGAAAAATTGGGGTACCAAAGAGACATAAATTTAAAAATATGAGATTGGTTGGCATTAACCCAGCGTTTACGTTATTAATTTACTGAAAGTTTACAAGCAAAATACATTCCGACATAATAAAAAGCAAAACACCCATTTACACTGATATAATACACTTATAAATGCGTCAGTACAACACAATGTACGTTATAATTAATTTAACAATACTACAGTGGTTCTCAAACTTTCACTACTGGCGACCCAATTTTCAATCGTAATTTTTATCCCCCAAAAAAAATAATAATGTATTGAAGGAAATAATAATGCACTTTGGCGCTAAAGCTACAATGCAATCATAATTATAAACCATACAAATTAACAAGACAAGTATTAAATTTTTTATATGTTTACACTTTTAGGAAAAATATTTATTTTTTTTTACTTTTTAGTTCAATTCACTATAAAAGCGTGTTTTTTAGTTTGTTTTTAAACTATAATTTATTTTATAATTATTTTACTATACACAATTCCAGTGAAAAATTTAATTAAGAGAAAATATACTTATCCCTACTTTCAAGGACTTTTCAATTCTTTTATGCTCTCATGTCCATAAATTAAGGATAATTCAGAATCACACAAAAATTGAGCTTTAAATAAAAATATCACCTGTAGAATTATCACACACATCTTGAAGAAGAATATGCAAATTACAGGAAACCACTAGATGGAGTGGATAGTACGTCACAATGACGAGAGTGTAAGAGAGGGGGTATACAAGGAATGGCGGCAAAGAAGTAAAATTTTTCACAAGCGCTTTAAAAACCTTTCAGTGCAATAACCACATAGTTATGGCACAAAGGAAGCATTTGGATGATTTTTTACTTGGTAGAATTATTGGACGTACCCAAGCTGGAAGTATCCGAGGAACTTGGAATCACCCAGAGTGTCATCTCCAGGCTTTGGCAGCGATTCCAAGATGATGGTAATGTGAGTAGATGTTACAGCACAGGTCGTCCCCGAGTTACAATGCCGAATGAGGACCGGCACATTTGGCAGTAACTACCAAAAGAAACAGACGGAGCACAGCATCATACCTGTCTCGTCAGCTCTCTTAGGATACCGGTACGACAGTTTCAAGGTAGACCGTGTACAGACGCTTAAGGCACATTATTTGTATGCTCGTAGGCTGTCGACTGCGATTAACCTGGAGTAGAGAGCATGCATTCTGGACACCACAACAGTGGTCTTGTGGTGATGTTTTCCGACGAGTCCAGGTTTAGTTTACAGTTTGATTCTCGCCGGACTTTAATATGGAGAGCTCTAGGTACCAGTTACCACCAAGAGAACACCATTGAATGACAACGTTACGGTGATGCAGGATGGCTCTTTTGGGAGGAATTATTCTTGGTTCCAGAACTTACTTTACTTACTTACTCCAGAGAATCGAGCTCACCCAAAGGGTTTAGAGCTGCATCCGACCCTCCGAGAAGTATTTTATTATCAAATTAAACGAAAAACATGTACAAAAAGTCCCTTCCCCAAAATTCTTGAGAATTGGGGAATACAGAAAAAAAAACGCTTAATAATTACAAATTACAATGCAAATACATAAAAAAACACTTAACAAACATAGACAAGAATGGCGCCAACACTTCCTGTTGTCGTTAGATTTTTTTTTTTTTTGAAAAAGCACAGAAAAGATGACTTTTTTTTTTTTACATTTCCTCCTCCAATTATATTTTTAAGACACTAAAAAGAGAAAGAGGGGAGAAAGGGGGGGAAACAGATAAGTTATTGAATTTTATTAAAGAAACCATTTTTGCTAAAAGAGAAAAAAAAAACAAGAAATTAATCATAAAGTAAACCCAGAATGATGACTAAGGGTTAAAACAGGAAGCTGCAAAAAATTATGGGAGGGGAACAAAAAAGATTTAAAGTTATAGCAAGAACCGAAGAGGGAAAAGGGAAAGTTAAGCCAAATTATCACATATGGATTTGGAAATAGCAAAGCAGGAAATTAATTTATTGTGAATTGCACGATTATTAATAATAGAGTTGACCCAAGGATAGAGAGCGTTCGGGCTGGGGTTAACAAGATGGTGATCAGAAGTGAAGGGGCAGTGGAATACGTAATGGTCGGCGTCTCCAGGCGACCCACACAGGCAATTTGGAGAGGGAAGGAGATTGAACCTGTGCAAGTAAGCGGGGAAAGGCCCATGATTAGTTAGAAAATGGACCAGATATTTAGAAATGGGAAGAATGTTTAATTTAGGATTATTGAAAAAGCGCTTGACCCTTAGTCCAGTATTGCAATCATTCCAAGAGGAGGTCCAAGACTCTTGGATAAATTTATTTAAGGAACTGGAGAGGAAGCAGCGAGGAGCGGGAACCGAAAACACTTCACCATCATATACAGCCTGTTTTGCATAAAAATCGGCGTAATCATTATAAAGGTTATTGTTATGAGCTTTGACCCAGTAAAGATTGTAGTAGCTTCTGAATTGAAACAATTTGAATTTAATGGAATTGAGATAACTGGATTTATTTGTAAGATTATTAAGAAAGAGAATAGAGGAGAGACTGTCAGTATAAATATGAATTTTAGTATTATGATGAACTGCCCAACAGACAGAGAGACCGATGGCAGAGAACTCTGCCTGAAAGACCGAGTTAAAATCCTGAATTTTAAAGAGATATGTTTTAAAGGGAGACCCCGAAAAAAATACACACGGCGAAACCAACATTGGAATCGATTTTGGATCCGTCAGTATACACTTCCCACTCAGATGGGCCCTCGAAAGTATTAATGGGAAACTGCATGTTCAGAGTGCAACGATGACAGCCCACATCTATCGGAATGTCATTCTGGAAAAACATGTACGTTTGTTTCGGGGCGCCATGGGTGCTGAATTTCTGTTTATGGATGACAACGCCCGTCCTCAGACGTGCAAACATTGTAGACGAATGCCTTCAATCGGAGGATATCACCCGTATGGATTGGCCAGCATACTCACCGGACTTGAATCCAATAAAGCATGTGTGGGATATGCTTGGCCAACGAATTGCAGCCCATCAACCCCCTCTCACCTGTTTAACGTAACTTCGGAGGGCATTGCTTGATGAGTGGTGTAATATTCCCCAAGATCAGATTGATAATTTGATACTCAGCATGACTAGGCGTTGCAAGGCCTGTATTGCATCGTCCGGGAGACCTACTCCGTATTAACCATCATACTAACCATGTTATACTGTTATACTGTTTTTTGTAAATAGGTTATTTATTGAAATTTGCTCCAGGGAGTAAAAATCGCAATTTTTATTAATTATGTCAAACATATAGCATATTTTTTTGCTCTTTACCTTTTGTTTAATAAATAGACTTTACAAATAAGTGAAATTTGTTTTGCTTCTGTCTCTTTCTTTGCCTTAACTTCATTATCCTTAATTTATGGACATGAGTGTAATTTGAGAAAAAATCCAATAAAACATGAAAATCTTCCAAATGTGCATGTCCTTAATAAAGGACATAAATCAAGACACTTTTTACTAACAATACAGGAACGTTATTTTCCAGCAAAACTGTCGTATTTTGTTCCCGTTATTGTAGTTTTGCTGTCGTTTGATGATCTACAAATAGCATTTTGAACTTTTTCTTCTTTGTGTCTTTTTGACAAGGCGAAGTGCTGCATTTATGGCTTCATAGCTTTCTTCATAGAGTTCTTTAGGCAAGATTTGAAAATTTCGATTCAACTCAAACGTTTCATGTCTATCACTTTTCTGATATTTACTTTCGCTATCTTGATTAATATTTATTATTTCAGCAGGTTCTTCAATTGCTTGATCAGTTTCAACTTCCTTCAATAGAGATCACAGATGCCCATTTTTTTTCTATTTTGCTCATTTACATTTATAAACCATAATAAGTCGTACAACACAGCAATCAAAACCACAAAATTGTTCAGGGGGGAAAGTGTAGCGTGTTCATAGAAAATGTTTTTGAACAAAAGTGGTCGCGCAGGGAACTCGATCAAAACTAGTAACTTGATTGTAAAAAAAACGTTTGCCTCTCTAAAAAAAAGAGGCATATTTTATGACAAATTCATTTTTGTTCCCATTAAGACTGTATAATAGGAGGATACTGTTAAGGTCACTGTTAACTAATAAAGATTTTTCCCACAATTAACGATTTCGTAAGCATGGGGTGATTTTGCGCCTCATGCGACCACTCCCATGTTAAAAGTGTATTTATTCAATATAAAAGTATTAATGTCAGTTCTAAAAAATAATTGTGTAAAACATTTTTCATTATGCATTATATGTTTCAGAATACTCATAAAATACATCTTGGCAAAATAATCCTTCAAAGTGCTTAATATGCTTATCCATGTATCATAAAACTCATTCACAGGGGAAAAAAGCAACCAAAAAATATTATTTACAACTTTCCTAAAAGAAAAAGATACGGAGTGAAACATGCCAGTAAGTTTGAAGGTCAAATATATGATAATCAAAAGTAGTATTTAGGAGTTAAAAGAAATGCAATAAAAAAATCTCTCATCTTGGGATTACAGAAAAGCAAACAAAATGTCGTTTTTTTATTTGATTATAGGATCAAAGATAGCTAATGAGTGTTAGAAGTGGAATCTTTTATTTTTGATGATCACCAGATGATATATATAAATTGTATCAGCGTAAATGTACATTTTTTTATTTTGTCAGAAAGCATTTTGTTTTTCTTCATTCCAAAAAAATATTATTTAAACCTTTTATTTACCGGTATATATACCGGTGGCACTTAAGAAATTCGTATTGTAGCCTTAGCGTCAAAGACTAGCATTTTTGAATTCAATATATTGTTAATGTATGGAGAGAGGTGGGCGCGATGAAAATTATGATTTAATATTGGGTAGCAAATACTTCCCCCTCTCCTAATTTTCGCAAAACGTCAATGTGTCGAAGAAGTGAAGAAATGTGAAAGTGTGTGTTGCAATCCAAGAAAATTAATATTAAAGAGGGATTGATTTTAATGCATTTTGCTTCTTGGTTTCTCCCTGGAGAAACTGAAATAAAGTACCAGCATCAGCATGATCTAGAGGTGTATGAATAAATGTAGAACTAGAAGCTGCCATGATCTTAATTTGACTTTATTAAGATCTTAACTTAAACTTCTAACAAATTAGATAATAATGATATATGTGAGTGAATCTACTGTGTGGCTAAATACACAATATATATAATACCTAAATAACGTAACCCGGACCACTATCAATAACTAACTCTTCTAAGCTCAATTCCAATACTATCACAGAGCCGAATACTAAATAGTCACTCCTACCTTAATGTCGAACGATCAATCTAATCCTACTTGAGTTGCGGTGTACTGGAGTGCAATGGTATGCACCTTGACCTAAGGGCTCTCTGTCCTGAATAACTTCTGTTGGCTGTCACTTAACCTTTCCAAAACCTCTTCACGCTTGAAACACGCACTATCATAACATTCCCCAAATGCCATCAGGCTTACTCTCAACTTCTGATATTTAATAGCTTCCTAATTTGCATCTTTCCTTCACGCTTCACTTCTTGGGTTTGGTTGGAAAAGATTTGTCATTAATTCTGCCCCCAAAGAACCCAGAGGGCATGTTAATGAAAAGACGTGTGAGCCCGTCACACCTCATTCCTCTCTTGCAGGGGTGAGAGTATTGCGTGTTTTTGAAATCGTAAAAAGTCTTTTTCTTGCAAAAAATGAGTAAGCTGCGGACCAGTTTCGTCAGTAGAAAATGTTTCCAAACTAACTAGACATATAAACTTATTGGACTCTCAAAATCAATATCTTCAGTTCACTAAACTTTTGCAGTAAATCAGCGCTTCGCACTGACAATCAAGGTCAGATGGCCATGTCCCCTTACTTATTCCAGGCCCGCTATTCCGCTTAGGCACATGCCTAGAGTGCAAAAGATTTGGGGGCGAGAAAAGTTAGAGGGCGAAAAAAGAGAAAAAAATTGAAATTACAGCGAACGTACCACTACCTAACGAATTATGAGAGAAGTATTTCAGCTCTTAAGAGAGTAAAAACTAAAATGAGATCTACCACATAAAAAGAAATGCCTAACATTTTGATATTGCTATGTACTCAAAATGATTTTACAATGGATATTGATTACAATGATGTCATTAATGGTTTGGGAATGATGAAACTCGGAGAAAACCTTTATTGAGTTTGGCAGTGACTCAAGAAAGCATAAAGATGTCCAAAAGTAAAATGTAGTAAAACGATAAACGAAGAAAAAGATGAGAATAAACAAGTTGAAAACAGTTCATGCAATAACGTGTACTGTACATTGTAATTGCAAACGATTCCATTAATTTTCTGTACTAATTTTCAAAAGGGTGGTCCATGAGGCTGTAAGGCAGCGTTTCTCGAACTGTGGTGCGCCCCCCTCCAGGGGTGGGACAACTCTACGAAGGGAGCGCGAGTGTATAAAAAAGTCGAAAACAAAAGATTTTTAGAAAAAAAATTATTAATTTACTGAAAATATATTCTGACATTATAAAAAAATAAAATACAGAATTACACTGATATATTACACTTATAAATGTATCAGCGCTACACAATGGATTTGATGATTAATTTAACAATACTAAATTAAGAGCAAGTTTAATAATTACCCGTGACCCTATGGGATTGTTATATATAAAATTATCTGAAAAATTAGCACTTATCTTGATAATTTGTATGTTTTATAATTAATTCTTTAAATAAATAAATTGCGGATTAAAATATACGCGATTCGCTTCTCAATGCCAACCGTTTTCCACATAAACGTGTGTATGTGATATATTAGGGGGGGGGGGTATATTAGGGGCGTAACAATTTAAAATACCTAGGGTGCCAGCGAAGTTTAAAATGGCCCTGACTTATTCCCCATTCCTTCAAACTTGTATTTGTGTAATAATTTTTGATAATGAACTTTTTTACTCCTTTTTCATTACAAAGCAATTTATTCAGAATCTATGGTTAATTAATGGATAGTTAGTATAATAAATATGTATTTAACAAAAATTATAATCACCTTGTCATATTAGATTTAACTGACTGTTTCAAGTATCAGAAGCACCCTCTAGCGACCATGCATCTTTAATACAGGCCAAGAGAGAGAAAAATGTCATCGTTAATAAAACCCCTCCTTTTTCTTTGTTCTTAATTTTTGTTAATGATATTTATTGAATATGTGTAACCCAAACCCAATTAATGAGTTATTGTTGCACTTAAGACTGGCTCATGGAATCCGAATCTTCCATATTTGGTATAATCTTTTACTTAGAATTCTCTACACTAAATTTACGTCACAATAAGCTCCGAAATATTTATGAAGGATATTAGTATACAATTATTGTGTCTCTGAGTACGAGTATTTCTTTATGAATGAAAAACAGATATTTTGTTTTAATACACTTCATATATAATCATAAATTACTGCTTTAGAATAGAGATAAATAAGAGCAAGGACCATTGCTTAACTTAAATAAAATAAAAAAGAGGTACCTACAGTAAATAAATTTTAAGTCAATAACTTATATATATAGAAAATTATTTAATTTTGCCTGAATGAATAATATTCCACCTATGATGTTCAACTATATACATTACGACATACAGTACAGTCCCGATAATCCGAACAATATCGGACCGATCCCTGTTCGGATTACGTGACTGCTCGGATTAGCCGGAGTAACAGCGAAATCACTATTTGAACCGGGAGTACGGGTCTATTGTGTCTATGTATTTTGTGGTAATGTGAGCGTACGTGCCCGCTTTTTTGCCGCGTGGACTGTACTCCCACTCCTCGACGCGTGTGTCCTCCCTCCACCACTCCTAACTTAGTGTGTCAGTGTGACTGCGTGTGCGTGTGTCCGTACTGTTGGCCG
Source organism: Trichonephila clavipes (assembly GCA_019973935.1). Lineage (NCBI taxonomy): Eukaryota > Metazoa > Arthropoda > Arachnida > Araneae > Nephilidae > Trichonephila > Trichonephila clavipes. The sequence goes on along the minus strand of BMAU01018378.1, from coordinate 29,870 downwards.
TCAGTCGTTCCGCGCTCGTTCTACACTCGTCCGCTTTTGTCTGTGTTAATAACAGTGTTACAGTGTGATATTCTACAGTGAAAACAGTTTGTTGTGTGTTTTGGACATTTATCTGTGATACAGTGTACGTAAACAGATTGTTATGGCGAGTAAGCGTAAACACTCAACACTTACTCTTAAAGACAAACTAGAGGTTCTAAAGAGTTTAGATAAAGGTGAAGGTGTGACAAAATTGGCTACAGAGTTTAATGTTGGCAAAGCATCTGTTGGAGACATCAATGAATGGATGGAAGAAGACGGGGAAACAGCCGAATTTCTGACTGATGACGACATAGCTGCGGCAGTGACTCAAGAGCCAATGGAGGAGGAGGGGAGTGACGACGAGACGCAATGCGATAAGAAGGACGTGGTGCCACATGCAGACGGCGCAGCTGCCCTTGCCCTGCGCTACTTGGAGCAACAGCCCGACACTACACCAGCTGATGTGTTATTTATGAGGCGCTGGCGAAATTACGCATCATCGAAAAGACTGTCTTCGTTGCGTCAGAAAAAATACTGTACATATTTTATATATTTAATCTTCTGTTGTACAATTTTTCATACTAAACATTAGTGTTCTGTTCTGTAGTTTATTCCATTTTAAAATTTGTACCATAACTTGATGTACAGTGCGTGAATATTAAATAAAGAACTGTTTTGAATTAAGGTTTACACTGTTTTATATTGAAATATTCACCGATTTTTTCGTCCTTAAAATTATAAAAAAATTTCCGTGGAGCTGTTCGGATTAACCGGATGTTCGGATTAGCCGTGTTCGGATTAGCGGGACTGTACTGTACTTTAAAAATAGAGATAACACAGCTTGAATAAACACAAAGATATGTTTTCCTTTTTGACCTTCACTATGTTCTATATCCACCAAATTTTTCTCGAAGTGTTATAAAAATATTTTAAGTGACAAACGATAAAAATATCACATTTACGATAAAATCAGTTTCTGTCGATTTTACTAGAAGCCGGCTAGGTAGCATAGCGATCGGCGAGCTTTATCTAATTCCTACTATCTCTAATAACTGGACACAAGTATTCAAGTTTAATTATTTGTACGATATTTAGAATAAAAATATTTCTCTGGAATGATAAATGACCTTTCGACGAATCCGTTCACTTAATACTTTTTTTTAAAAAAAAAGATATTCTCGTAAATCATCATTCGTATCTCTGACTTCTTTTACCGCAACATGTAATTCGAATCCTTAAATCGATAACAAACATATTTTTTCACGCCTCGCAATGCGAATTAATTAATTTTTGAAAGCAAATACTACCATTTCTATTTAGTCAAACATTTTTTTTTTTTATTTTTTCAGTTATAGGCGGATTTAATTCCGAAAAATTAGTAATTTGTTTTAAATGAAAACTTTTGATAACGATAATTAATGAAATTCGGTGTTTGGGATGTCGAAACTATTTTTCGAACGACTGCTTCCATTAATGAATTTCAATCGATTTCTTCGAAGCCTTTAGTTTTCTGAGTCAGTTAAATGGTGGATAGGTTACTTTTACTAGTTAAAGTGAGAGAGTGAAAATAAATTTGCTTTTTTTTTCAACTAATACTTCACGAAATCAGAATTCTTTTTTTCATAAGTTTTTGACATTTAAGTAAGGAATTTATGATTAAAAAGTAGTAATTTCTTTGTAATTTTCAAACTTTTGAAGCCATTTTTACCCATTTATCAAGCATGCTTTAAAAATTTAATTTTTTTATTTACTATTTATTTAATATTTTTCACATAATTGAATACATTTTGTTTCCAATTTTGAGTAATTGGTTTCAAACTTTATCTTAAAAGAGTGTAAATAATTTAAATCTGCTCGTTTAATACGTAAAGATTTCTTTCTGCTGCATTTATTTTATGATAAAAACTGCAACATTCTCTCTCGCAAGTAACGTCTTTTCTTACATTGTAATGGGGTTTTATTGGAACTTAGGAAAATATTGGAGATACAATCAAGTTAACATCATTTTTGGCGACTTTTCGACCATGTCAATGTTTCTCGAAATTAATAGAAAAGTCTCTGACGTAAGCGAATTTTTCGAGAAAGGAGCCTTCTTTTATGTTAAGCTCAACCTTCTTTTATGTTGGGCCGCTTACATATGTCAGCTTCTTCACGCAAACCGCAACATGAAGATAAATGGAGAGGGGGGTAGAAATGCTTGAAAACCACAATAAAGTTGGAATTTTTAAAGTGTAAAGTTGATCAAAATATTACAACTCTTGTTTTGCTTTTTTTAATTATTATTTTTTATATATTTTTATTTTTGTCACTAACACTAAATTAGAAGCATCTGAGAAACACTTCTTCACAATTTCTGCATCAGTAAACAGTTTCATATGATTACGAATAATATAATAAACTCCGTGGGATGTCTTTGTTACCACAGTCATATTACCACTGACAAAGCAACTTATTGCTGTTACAAATATTATTCAAGAAAGCCTGTTTATCACCTCTTGAAAGAGATCTTCGAGGAAAAGTGTCATTGAATGATTCCTGTTTATTGGTATTTTTTAAATACATCACTTTGGTGACAAACATTTAGTGATCCATGTTTGTTTTTCACTACAAAATAGTCAACCTCCCAATCGTCTTGAAACGATATATTTTCTTCGAATATTTTTCGCTTGCAAGATATGAAAAATAGTTGAAAATTAGTTCCACCCCTAAGATTATCGCTACTCCACTGTTGTCTGTTATCACTAATAGTAACCGTTCCAAGTAGAAAAAGAATATCAATTCTAACCTGTACGATATCAACAGCAAAAAGTAAAATTGATAGATCTGATTTCTTGACAAAGAATTTTCCACCAAATTTTTAACACAATGCTTTTAAATAAGTAAAGTTCTCAGGGCAGTGGGCCATGACCGGGCCACTTAAAAAGGCTCGATGGGTCGCAGATTGAGTATCGCTGGCCTAGACTATAAATAGTGATCGCTTGCTGAAACTGAGTTAAGTCGCATTCACACCAAGGCTGTCAGCGTCGAGCGTTGAGCGTCTAGACAATCATAGACTTCATCTCACCCGAGATGAAGTCTCTGATTAGCTCGACGCTGACAGCCTTGGTGTGAAGGCGGCTTTACTTATACTTTATTTGTCGAAGCGTTCACTTTGGTGTGTTTGCCTACGACTGAGTGATTGCTTGTGGATAATCTGTATGGTTACATGCTTGTACTTTCAGACTCTGATAGTTACGTCTGAGTGTTGTAGAAGATGCGATAACCTTCTGGAACTTATTGTACGAATTTTACTACTGTTATGCTAGGATTTAAGGATTATTTTTTACCATAACTTCCATTGCTTTTGAAGAAATTTTTGTTCTTTAAGACAGATAGCATAAAATCCACCAACCCTGATCTACGAAACAATATTATAGTTAATTAAGAAAAAAATAAACACGGAATTTAGTTCTTCATTTTCCCTCTAAAACTTAAATTTTCTAGGGAATTTCTTTTTGAGGGCAGTGATTCCTTTAAACTTTTGCACAGTTTCATTTTTATAAGATTTTATTAAACCATTGGAATATTTCTCTCTTCAATATCATTACTTTTATAGTAAGCAAATCATGGGATTATCTCTACAATAAACAAATCATATGATTGTTACTTTATTAGTTACGTTTTGAGTTGATTAAGTTATTCTTTTAAAAAATTAATGGATTTTTAGTCGGTTAAATCAATGTAATAATTACAGGTATCCGACAGCGTTCGGAATCATGCTTTTTAAAAATTCGTATAAATGAATAATTTTAGGTATCAAGAGTCACGTCAAAAAAATATAATGTGCATGTAAAATTTCTCAGTAATATTATTACAATAAAAAATTGTTTAAATGCAACTTGTTGGCAAAAAAAAGAAAGAAGAATGACATGTTTTTCAAAGAAGTTTCAGTACTTATGAATTATCGCAACAATCACAAATTCTATTAATAACTCGCTAAGATGGTAGTTCCGATTTCTCATACGTTAACGCACTGATTTGGCAACCGTGCTTTGTTTCATATAATGTCACCAATAGGTTGCACTAATGCGGAAGTACCCATTTTTCTTTTGTGAAAATTTCTTCCATGATAATAATATTCCATATATATTTATATATATATATAGAGAGAGAGAGAGCTAACGTTTTTCTACGGAAACTGAGTTAGGGTTTTCGAAAAATTTACATTATTTTCAGAGCTGCTCTCAATTGAAATAATAATCGGTGCTTTCTGTTAAAATTTCTGTACTCTGATACATAAAAATAAGAATAAATAAATTTTTGAATTATATATTTCAAAAATACTAGTTCAGCTTCTGCACAGAAGGTTTAGCTAGTATATATAAGCAAATAATTATTATTATAGACGCATTTTCCACAGTGCCGATTTAAGCTCATTTCGGGCCTTGGGTGCAGGAGATCTACAAGCCCCTTGGCACCGGAGGCTCGGAATTTATAACCAGAAGATCCTGTTAAGTCCAGCTTATACGGGACCCTGAATGAGAGAGTTATTTTGAATCTCTAAAAAATAACCTTATCATGTCTGTTTTAAGACTACTAGTAATAATTTTTCATATACACTGCTGGCCACACAAAATACAGCACCCTGAAGGAAGCATGCAAACCCTGTGAAATTTACATCATACGCTAGCGGCGATGAAATATGCAAATCATTAGCATTATAACGCATATGCACCTAACGGACGACCGTAGTGCCACCCGCAAGCACTATAAAGGGGAGAACAGATTGCCAATTTGAAATACAGCAACTGTTTTTACATGCTTTTTTTTGTATAGGCTGTTTACCAATGCCTCGGGGAAGACATCGGGCGTCTTTTCACCAAGTTCTTGAATTCGGTCCAGAAGAAACAAGGGATTGCGGATTATCCTTCAAAGAAATTGGTCAACGTGTTGGACAAAACCAAGCAACTGTGATGCGGATCTGTCATCAATGGATATAGGAGAAAATGACGAAACGACGGGGCCTATCTCACCCATCTTCTTAAACTACTGCCCGTGATCACAAGTGGATTGGGCGCAGGGCAGTAATGGATCACGCAGCCACTTCACGAACCATATCACAAAAGGTTCAGTCTGCTAGGCATCCCTTTGGTGCCTTCTTGTGCCTTTCGACGCCGTTTGCAGCAGAGCGGAATGTGCGCAAGGCGTCGATTGCTTCATATACCCTTCACTGGAAACCACAGGCTTTTGCGCCGCCAATGGTGCTATGAACGGTGAACATGGAAACCCGAATGGAACGACATTGTGTTAACTGACGAATCCCGTTTCTACATGCCACATCACGATTGCCAAATTCGAATTTCGAGACACCGGGGCGAGAGGCTTCTCAACCGTTGCGTTATGTATCTTCACATTGGTCTGCACCCGGTACCAGGGTTTGGAGTGGTATTGTATTTTACTGCAGTACCCCTCTAGTACGCATTGCCATGACACTGAAAAGCTAGCGCTACATCTCTGAGGTGTCAGAGCCCGTGGTCCTCCCATACATTCAACGCTTTCCCTCAGCTATATTCCAACATGTTGTTGTTGTTGTTGCTCATGCCTCCTGTCTGACATAGTCAGATCGAGGCCCACAAAATTCATCGTGGCAATGTACACCTGCTGTTGGCCTTAGCCTTAAGCACCATACAGGTGACAGTAAGATTTAGCTTGGTGAAGTTCCCGTAGGGACGATAGAACATTACGATAGAAGGCACCACCATCTATCTCCACCTCCACAATTAGGCATGGAACTGAAGTGGAGGGAAATTTTCTCCAGTTCCTTGCACTCGTGATTCAGCCCACAAGACTTTCGGACCCACTGATTTAACGAGCACGTACTCCATGTGTACTCGGAGGATATTTGGCGGTACGGGCATCGAACCCAGGCCTTCCGATCCGGAGTCCGGTGCTCTAACGACTAGGCTACCCACGGCCATATTTCATGACAATGCTCGACCACATGTGGCACGCAATGCTCAAGAGTTCTTCTTTACCCATCAGATTGAATTGCCTTCTTGTATTGTTTGTTCTCCCGATTTACAGCCAATCGTAGAGGTGTGGTCCACGCTTACACAACGACTGGTCCGGGATACATCATGCCATCGCCTTGTACCACGCACTTCAATTAATTGGCCCCAAAACACCTCGTAAATACTGTATCTACACTGATAGTATGAGTGTCTTAGAAGCGATAGAAAACTACAACGATCGGTGTCATCCTCTGGTGTGTGATATAATAGACATTACGAGTCGACTTCATGACAAGGGTTGTGATATACAGCTTTGCTGGATTATCAAGCCACGTGGGCATTACAGGCAACGAGCAAGCGGACATCGTAGCTGGATCGGCAACAAAACAGAATTACCGCTAACAGTTCCCCTTTGTGACATGAAGCGCGTCATCCAGCATCGTATTTATAATGCCTGGCAGAAATCATTGAATTTGCAGACTAATAACAAACTGTATTGAGGGAAGCCTGTCATTGGAGTTTTGCCTGTAATGCCGATGCGAAGAACCGATGTTAAGCTGACTAGGCTTCGCAATGGTCATACTCGTTTCACGCACAGGCATCTTTTATTGGGTGAGAATGCCCAGAATGTCCTTCATGTAAACTCCCGTATTCTGTTTATCACATTTTAATAGATAGTCCAGTTTTTAGTCATCATCGCATCACCTTTTTTCATACATCTGTTTTAACCTTTTCTGACTTGGTGGGAGAACCTGGACACCACAATCTATTTGTCTTTCTTTTAAAAATTGGATTTTTATATTTGATTTGATTTGTGCTTTTAATTAGATTTCTAATATTTTATATGTATGTGTGCATGCATGCATATATACATAATGCATGTGTGCATATACTTTTACGTATTTAAAAAAGACTTTTTTCTTTTTTAACGAGTGTTTTGAGCAGCTTGGCCGAAGTTGTCCCTTGCGCCATTAAAATTCAAATTCAAATCCGGGATACATCACCCACTGCTCAACTTTGGCAATATGTGAAAGCTGCATGAATTACTATACCCCAAGGATGCTCTTTGGTTCTATGCCGAGACATTGTGCCAACGGTTATAGCCAACAATAGCGGCTACAGTAACTACTGATTTTGTCATCATCCACACGTCACAAGTCACTGTAATTTATATCGTTTGATCTTTCTACAACATAACTGCCTAATTAATTTCGCTGTGATACCTCTGGTCCTTTTTGGTGTTGCATTTTGTGTGACCACAGCAGTGTAATTTAATATTAAATTTTCCTAGTATAACTACTATTTCCTTAAAATAAGACGTAATTTTCTCTCTTCTTAATATAGAGTGTTTTCTTCCAGAAACCACCCCACGAAAGAAATAATAATTTTAAAAAAAATTGAGTATTTATAAAATTTTTTCTGCAATTAAATCAATCTACAATAGCAATCAACAAACCTAAGCGCTACCAAAGTAACATTTTTTGTATCATTGGACTTAAATAATACAAAAAATATCTATTGCATTGTCAAATTTCTTTAAACAGCTTCATTTTTTCTCAGTTTTAACTCTTTGATTTGGTTTTCTTTAATGCAAAGAAAAAAAAATTTGTATAATATACAGCTTTAAATATTTATGCTCAAAACTACTCGTAAGAGCTAACCTGATTGTTAGTTATATTTCTTAAAGAAAAAGTTTAATACTTATTTTAACAAGAATTCACTGGGTTTTAAAAATGAATAATCTTGCAAATTTCCCTATGTATGCAAAGTCAATATGAAATGATATAAAAAACAAACAGACAAAACATTTGGTTATCAGTATCAAAATTGAGCGCAAACGATTTTGATTTGAAATTCTTCGCACAATAGTAGCAATCCAATTACAGTATTCTAGAAAAGAAATTTTTTTATGGTTATTAGTTGGTTTTTTACCCTTTCACACATATTCATTTATTGATTTAATAGGATTTTTATGTTTTTTCAGGAATCACAAGCATAAAAAATTGGGACTTCGCCTGAAAAAAAGCTCATAGAGAAAATCACGTATTTTGAAATTGTTAAACAAATTTCATTTCGAAGTTTTACTTTTTTTTATGTTCTGTCTCCCATCCCTGCAATTCTTTTTCAATTCCTACTTTTTATTCACACTCTTCCTATGCATGTTTATTTATATGCAGTCGGACCTCTATGTAACGAAGGCGCTAAATCCCGAAAAGTGTTCGTTATATAGAGTTTCATATTTCAATTTTCTTGATAAACTACATGAAAAACATTTTAAAGTCCTAAACACAATATATTAAAAAAAAGTAATTATTCGCACCTTTTTGTAAATTAATATATATTTGTTTTATATATCTTATCTTTAAAAAAAAAGGAAAGAAAGAAAAACTGCAGGGAAAGTTTCTTGACTTATTTATCCACTTCATGAGGAATAAATTTTTTTTCTTTGATGCTCAAATACTTACGTTTTGTCATTTGCAAGCTACAAGAAACGAACTTACCAGTACGACGGATCAACACTACAAATGAACGGAGATCAGTTCAAGGAGACGGTGACACGAAACAACTCCACTGAGAGTGAAAGGGAATACAGAAGATGTTTTCAGTGAACTAGACAATGGGGGTTATAGGTTGCACTTCTTGGATGAAACGCCCAGAATTCTATTGTTTTCGGCGAGTTAGACATCTAATAAAACCAGTTCAAGATTATGACCAACACAAAGTGTTTTAAAAGAGAGGAAATGTCCAGAAATACTTTAAACATAGGGAGAAAAAATAGAATCACAATCGAAAAAGTTTGTTACATAATACAGCCACTTCGCTATTGGGAGGTTATTTAACGAAGAAAATCGTGAAACGTTCTTGTTTCCAGGAAAAAGTTCGCTATATAGAAAAGTTCGCAATATAGAGGTTCGTAATATGGAGGTTCGACTGTATATATCTTGTTCAAATTTTCAATCGTTCATAAAATATATACTTTCTATTCATCCATTCAAATTCAAATACATTTTTTAAACTTACAGAGGGTGACACTTGATGTTAATACAGTTTTTTTTCAAATATTAGTTGATTAATTAAATTAAATTAATAAATAAATAGTACCAAGCAAAAATAATAGTCCAACACCCTATATAAAAAGAAAAATCGTTCTTTGTGTCCCTGTAGCGCAATGGATAGGGCGTTGGACTTCTAATCCAAACGTCGTGGGTTCGAATTCCACTGGTATGGCCTAATTTCAGGGATTGGTATTTCTTTTTACTGTACCGCAGTGCTTCTCAAAGTTTCAATAATTGCGGCCCAATTTTCAATCATAATTTTCTTCTCACTCCCCCCATACAATAACAATACATTAAATACAATAATATAATGTACTTAGATGCTAGAACTACAATACTATCTTAATTATAAAACACTCAAATTATCAAGATAAGTATTAAATTTTGTATATGTTACTTTTTCAAATAATAGATATTTTAAGTAACAGATATTTTAAGTAAATTATATATACTTTTAAGTAATAAGAAAAGTATTATGTTGCTTTTCTTTTCTAATTTTTAAATTGGAACAGATAACAATCAAGATGCGACATGTATATATTTTTTGTCAGAATGTATTATGTTTTGCTTCCTTTAAGTTAATTTTTATAACTTTTTAAAATAATCTTTTATTCTCGACTTTTTTTATATGCTCGCGCTCCACTCGTAGGGTTATCCAGCCCCCCTAGTGAGGTGCGCCCCACAGTTTGAGAAACACTGCTCTACCATTTATTTGGAATAATTAAATTTAATTCATAAATAAATAGTGACAAACAAAAATAATAGTCCAACACCCTACATAGAAAGGAAAATGGAAAACAGCAAGGAAAATCGCTTTCTATTTTGCCACTTAATAGAGTGATTCTGTTATATGTATATACATTTTTATATTAACAATTTAATAAAAAGTAACTGAAATAAAAAAGTTTCTTTGTTGAACTAAGTAGGAATTAACATTTTTTTTATATTACTTGTAATTATTCTTAGTTAGGTTTAGTTATTTCAATCGCGTTGTCTTTCGTTGAGCTCGGCAGATTTCCTCTAAGATGCCTTGATTTTGATTCAACCTTGAAAATATAATCACTACGTGAGAAAAGTCAAATTATTAGAGTTATTTTGATACATTATAATACCCTGGTTGTTGAACTCGATAGAAGAGCTGTAAATATTTATGATTCAATATTCGAATGATTTTAGCCTGAACACTAGTTTATGAAAATTATTTTTGTAGTTATTCATGAAACACAAACCTGTTGGAATGTTAATTTTTTTTTATACTTGAAATCTAATTGTTAAATTTTGAGGTAACGGTAAATAATTTTTTTATGAAATGTATACTTTACTCCACATTATCTAAACTCGAAAAACTAAAATAAAAAAATAGGAAAAAACTTCATTTCTGTAATAATATGTACTAATGAAAACGCTTCGTATTAAATTCCTTAAATTATAATTTTTAATAATATTAAATGATGTCTTTTAAAAAAAGGATGAAATTTTTAGCAAAATATATTTTTTGTTTTCATTACAAAATTTAACTTTTAGAACATACAAATATGCATGCTCATTTTGAATACTTTGCTTTAAATAGATCAATTGTTGTTTAATTTTTCTTTTTGATGGGAAAATAAATAGAGAAATTCCTCTAATGAAATTTTTATTTCTGCATTTGATTGCAAATGAAATCAACTACAGATAATTCTAAGAATTCAAGATTTTGAATTAGCTGTGTTTGATTAATATCATGATTAACTACTTAGATATAGTTTTAATTCTTTTTGAATTTATCTTTAATTAACTATTCTTTCAGGATTAAAATCCATATTCTCTATGTGCATTAAGAATTACTATCCAATTAAATTCTAGAATAAATGTTTAATTTCGCTTTACAGTTAGTTCATTGTGGATATCATTTGTTTAAATTTGAAGCTTGAGTGCTAGTTCATGATGTTTAATCGAAGCTTCATTAAGTATTAGGATTTATTATACGATCTATAATTGAGCAGATAACTTTCAAAACATCCTTTTACGTTAATTAAATTAAGAGAAAACTATGAAATAGTTCTATTGGAAAAATTCTTCTACGGAACAATTTTTGTTTGAACACAATACCAGATAATTGCGTTATTTATTTTAAAATGTTAAAATTCCCATAAGCGTTGATTGCAATTATATTCCAGTTGTCTTTATAACGTGAGACAGTATTTACTATTAATTTTCAGTTTCTTATTTATATCACAAAATAAATTTTGTCTCATTTTATTTCCTTTAAAAAAACTGTTGAACATTTAAAATACAATACCATAAAGAAAGCGGGAATGTCCACATATACAGGGTGGTCCAGAATTCATGGTCCAAACTTTAAAGGTAGGTACAGGACATTGTATAACAATCATTTATTGTATACGAATGTATGGGCGCAAGTGATGCACTGACACGCAAACACACACAAAACTAAGAGACGAAAGGGAAGACTAAGTGTTTAATGAAGGGGTCGTTGACAAGCGTAAAAACAAGGGTGTGCTATGAAGTCAAGCTGAAGCGCACATTACTGCAAGAAACAGTGCACACTAGAGAAACTGCGCTACGAAATTGAAACGGCTAGTCCTCCAATTCCTGTAGCTACTCTAAAAAATGACATCAACATTGTAAGGAAGCGTGCACAAAAATGTGTAGAGGTGGATGGATTATTATTTGAACACTTACTGTAACTTGGTAAGTTTTTTCACTGAAAAACTTATGATAATACACACAGGTTTTTCTTCATCAAAGTAAGTATACATATTTTGATCACCCTTGGATAGAATTATGTTTAAACTTTATTTATTGTATAGTATATAATTCTGAATAGTTTAAAGCTCACACTCATTCGAACTGCATTGAGTTTAGTAACATTTTGGTTAAGCTAATTGGTTATTTATCTGCGCTTGTTGTTTTTCTAGTCATGTTCTAAATAAAAATTTAAAGCATAAAGTGCCCTTAGAAATTTATAATGAGATATTTACTCGAGAATGTAAGAGAAGTTTTATAAGAAATTATAAAATAACTTATGAAGGAAAGTAATTCTAAGTAATAAAAAGTGGTACTATAAGATTTTCAAGATTTATGTAAATAAATAACATGAAAATTTTGTTTTTGTAATCCCGAACTATACAAAAAATTAGATGTAGAAAATATTTTTTTTTAAATTTACCTTATGTGAGTTTTAAAATTCTTTAGGCTTAACAAAATATGACAAATTTTTTGTTTAATTAAATTAAATCCAATTTATGCTTTATATAAATCTATTTAAATTAAATTAAATACAGTTTAAAATTAATTCAATTTTATTAAAATGGTTTAAAAATTACTTAAGTTTAACTAATTTTAATTTTAACACTTCACTTGAATTTTACTAAAATATTTTTTGTTGATGCATAAAATGTCCAACTCTTTCATTAGCTATAAAACCAATCTCCGTATCGATTACGATTGCGATTCAATGTTTAATGGCAAAACAAAGCGACTTACTTATTTTACAGAAAAAAATTTTTACCCTCGACATTTAACAGTAGAATAATCTCTTACATATAAATTAATAGCTTTCTTTTATGTGTCAAAGGATTAATTGTATCATCAATTAAGAAGTATAGTTTACTTATTTTCAAACGAAACAAAAAACAAAAATCTTTTTTTTATCTTTGTTTGAAATGTTTTTGTGCTAAAATATTATTTTTTGTTAAAAGAATTCAAACTGTATGCATTAAAAAAAAACAGTTAAAAGAAAAGAAACCATTGATGCTTTCAGATTAGTGTAATTAATTAGCAGAAATATAATTTTTCGAATCGATGCTTTAATTGCTACGGTAATGAGTTAAATATTTTAATTTGCTTTCTTATTAATTATCTTTTCATTAAGATAATCTTTTAAATTTAGTTTGTTGTGCATCACATTCTCAAAAATCACAATGGAATTTTTTTTTTAAATTTATTGTTATCTTAGTTATTTTGTTTGTTTTTTTATTATTATTTTTATTTTTATCTTGATACGATATTTATTTAATTAATGACTTATAAAAGGAAATAAAAAAAGGCTCAATGTAAAAGTTTTTAATGAGTGAGTGAATATTAACATCGCACTGTTCAGCTACACGAAGGCTTTTGGCGACGGACCACGCAATTTTGAGCCATGGTCAAGTGACGTGAGCTGGCAACCCCCTCTCCTAACTACCTCGCCACACCAACGGGAGGACGTCTCAGCTCTCGACAGATTTAACGTGCACCGCTGCCCTGCACGGTGAGTTTTCAGTGCTCCTGGGCTCCAGCTCATGACATGCCTGCAATGATCTGATACCTTTACCACTGAGCTACCACAGCCCAATCTTTTTATAAGATGAGAAACATTAAAAAATTCTTAAAAAGGAGGACTTACTTTTTGGTACCTTTTTATAAATATCGCATATGCGTAACTATTAAAATATATCACCATATTTCCAATTTATTATTATTTATGCATAAATATTTTTTTAAATATGTTCCTTAAAAAATGCTCTTAATTTTTTTTTTGCGTATTTTAAAAGAAAATGTGTTAGTTAAAACAAATTTGAAATTACTGCTTGCATTTAGCAAAAAAATGTGTCAACAGTATTTTTACTCATCCCTTAGTATTCTTGAAAAAATACATCCAGCCATGATTTTGGAACTTATTCGGGGGATACTCACCAGTAGTTGCGATGGCTTCCAAAAGTTAATCACTTAAATAAGCAAGATAAAAAAAGAACAAAATGAACTGTGCCTGATAGGTGGGACTGAGTGATAATCGCGTGGGTCGGGTTATGATTCCGCCAATGAATATATATAAATTATTTTTATCTAGAGCCGGAGATGGAAAAAATAACTTAGAATTTAAGATGATGAATAGAACCTTAGATCTGTATGGACCCCTCATCCTGACGTTGAGAACTAGCAATTACAAACTTATTTATTGGAACTACACTGCTGGCCACCGTAAATATAACACTCTGAAGGAAGCGGGCAAATAACATGAAATTTACAACATGCATTAGCGGAGGTGAGATATGCACATGATTAGAATTTCAGCGCAGACACACATCACGCGTGCCTGTGGCGCCACCTAAAAGCGTTATTTAAGGCTTGGAAATTTCGACAATTTCAAGTTCGGCAATTGTGTTTTTATTGTGGTTTTTTCAAAAAACGATCAGTTATGTCTCGTAGAAAACAACGATCCGCTGTTGATTAAGTACCCGTGTTCGACAGAAGAAGGATAGTGGCCTACCGAGATTGTGGACTACCTTTCAGGAAAATCGGTAGTCGTGTTGGTCGAAACCAAACAACTGTAATGCGGATATGTGACCGTTGGATGCAAAAGGGTACGACGGACTGACGTGGTCGATCGCATCCACCTCAGTGCACCACTTCACGTGAGGACAGGCAAATTGTGAGCATGGCAGTGACAGATTGCTCAGTCACATCACGAACCATAGCACAGCACATTGAGTCTGTAACGCATCATTCAGTGTCTGCGCGTACCATTCGACGCCACTTACAGCAGAGTGGTCTGTCCGCAAGACGTCCATTGCTTGGTCTAACTTTGACGCAGAACCACAGACGTCTCCACTGCCAATGGTGCGATAAAAGAAGGATGAGGGCGATAAAATGGAATGAAAATGTCTTTACTGACGAGTCACGCATCTGTGTGCAACACCACGATGGTCGGATTCGAGTCTGGAGGTACCGTGGAGAGAGGATGCTGAACAGCTGCGTTATGCACCGCCACACTGATCATACATCGGTTATTATGGTATGGGGGCGGTATTGGCTATTCCTCTCGCACGCATTGCCGGTACTTTAAACAGCCAGCGCTACATGTCCGAGGTGTTGGAGCCAGTTGTCCTTCCTTACTTTCAGGGCTTGGCCACAGCCATATTTCAACAGGATAATGCGCTAGCACATGTAGCACGCATTGTCCAAAGGTTCTTTGTCAATCTCCAGATTGAGTTACTTCCCTGGCCGGCTCGCTCTCCGGATCTTTCGCCGATAGAAAACATGTGGTCCATGGTTACTCAATGATTGACCCAGATTACACTTCCAGCTGCCACACCAGATCAACTTTGGCAACATGTGGAAGCTGTTTGGTCTGCTGTACCCCAAGATCACATCCAAAGTCTCTTTGAATCAATGTCGAGGTGTGTGGCAGTGGTTATCAGAACCTACTCTACCTGATCAGTACCTACTCAGAATCAGTAGCTACTCTTTCTACTGACTCTGGCAAGAACCACACTTCACAGAAGTCTATAAATTTAATCATTTGATACTTGGTCAACACTTTACCTACAAAATAAATTTTGTTGTGCTATCTCTTGTCTTACTTGGTGTTTCATTTACGGTGGCCAGCAGTGTAGAACTGGAGATAGACCCAAATTGAAATGCGCTGATTGTGTGGAGGACGATTTTAAAATTTTAAGAATTGCTATTTGGAGAACTGTTACTAAACGGAGATTTAAATGGAAAACAGTTCTTGAGAAGCCCTTGGCACACTCAAGACTGTTGTGTCAATAGTTGGAAAAAATCTTACAAGGGGAGAGCACGACTAAGGACATTCATTTGGGGACGAGACTTGGTCCTTTAGGGTATTCAACCCTCAATGTAATTCCGCCGATTGGCCAGTCAATTCGGATAACCTTTTTTACAATTAAGTTTTAACTACCTCCGGTGACGCAGTAGCCTAGTTGGTAGCACGTCTGCTTTCTATGTGGACGGATAGGGTTCGAATCAAGCGATCGGCGGATTTACATAGGAGGTTGAATACCCTTTAGGAGTTCTACTATTGCACCGAGTCTCACCCCCAAATGATTTTCCTTAGCCATGCCCTCCCATTGTAAGATAACACAAATGCAAACCGAAGTTTTTTCGATATAGAAGGTTTCATAAAATCTAACAAAATAGTCTTCTGGTTTAAAGGTGTTTTTTTTTTTTGCCCCCGCAAAATTTCTTCATAGCGTGCCAATAATTGTTTTTTGTTCCTTGTTTTCTAAAAGAAGGCGCTCTTCTTTGGAGTCTATATTTTCAAAAATTTGAAATTCTCTTTTTCAATTGAACCGAGTTCTTTTTTCAACTATCATTCGATCTTCTGATTGAACTGGGTCTACCAATTCTAGTCACTAACTTCAATATCTTGCTTTTATACTCATGCATTTTTCTATGAGCTCATTAATTGTTAGCTCATGCTTTGCTATTCACTGCCATCAAAAAAGATGTATACTTCTTTTAGTCACCTGAACTCGCCTGAGTTCCTGTAGAACACGGTTGAGCTATAATGAAAGGGTACGTTAAACCATATCAGAATGTCCCCGATTTAACCCAACACTTGGAGACAATTGAGCAAAAAATACCACTAAATCGATCAAAAAGTTTTGTTAGTCTAACCAAAAAAACCGTATCACTGCTTGTGAACTTCTAATTATTCTGAAATTGGAGTAATTTCTTTTCATACACGTATCAAACCTGATAAATCTTTTTCAATTCCTACTATTAGTTCGCAATCTCCTTATATCTTGTTCAAATTTTCAATCGTTAATAAAATACATTTTAAAGCGCTCAATTGAGCTGATTTTTATATATATGATAACTTTGGATAACAGTACGGTAATTTAATTATAATTAATAAAAATTAATTGATTAAAACTAATTATTCAAAGAATTACAGATACAGCCACGTTGTTATCATTTTTGGTGACTCGTGTCAAAACTTTATAAAAGGTTTTTATCTTACATTTTAATGCGCTCATATTAGCAGAAATTTTCTATAAACAATTGTTTTGGGTGGCAATATTATACTTTAATGATATCAATTGTAATTATCTGATAAAAAAATAACTAAAATAAAATTGTTCTTTGTTGACCTAAATTGGAATTGACTTTGAAAAAAGCTGCACCCTTCCTTCAAGCTGCATCGATTTGTATGTTACGTATGTGAATTTGCTTGCGTGAGTTTTACTACTATATTGTACAAATATATATATATATATATATATATATATATAATATTATGCAATTAAATTATACAAATACATATATATAAAATTATGCATTATATTATACATTACATTATATATTATATTATACATTATATTATATATTACATTATATAATATATTATATATTGTATTACATTATATTATATATTATATTACATTATATTATATATTTACTTATTTTTATATTATTACTTTATATTATATATACCGTATTTTCCTGTATATAATCCACAGCGGCGTATTATCCGCAAGGCCTTTTTTTCGAGTAAAAAAAAAATGTATAATCCGCAGCGGCGTGTAATCCGCGGCAGATTTAGGCCGAATAATCCAAAATATAAACTGCCGATAATGAATGTCATAAAGACAAAAAGTACACAATATAATTGAAAATAGAAGTAAGAAATTGTACAGGAAAAAAAATTTATTACGAAATGTCTTTTCAAATATGTATGATAAAATGTTTTACCATAATCTCAATAAAACAAAAAAATTCTTTGCTACTGCCATCTGTTTTGAGTTGTTAAACAAAACATTCCATGCGGAAAAAATCTTTCTTTTTTTTAATTTAGCAAGTTAACAGCAAAAAAATTTAGATCGAGACTGCTTCCCCACTGTCTCTTTCTTTTAAAATCCTTTTATTTATTTCTTCCTCTAATTCTGGCCAGTGAGGTTTACCAAAATGATCGGCACTTTAACGTCAATCACAATTTTCGAAGTTTGTCTTGTTTTTTCTCCACAAACGAATATTCAATTCGTCAACGTTGAAAAACCTTGCACTTCCCGATTTTGGTAGCATTTTAAGTTTGTAGTGTAACTTAACACTTTCGCTTCAACTCGATGAAAACTTTCGAAGGACCTAATAGCTCTAGTCAAGAGAGAAAATTTGAAATGGCGCCAGCGTCTAATAACTATTTTTTCCTTCCGAGGAATCGCATTCGTTTTTCAATGTAATTGGACAAAAACTAGTTATAGCTGAAATACGTCATCCGAGTCATGAAAGCGCCATGTGTTATTTATTTTATAAAACATAAACGGCATTTCTTCCAAAACTTTATTGTTCGCTTTTCTGATGGAGAATGTTTTTTCTCAGATAATCCGCGGCGGCGTATAATACGTACAACGAAATTTGAAACTTTTTTAACACATAATCCACGGATTATATACAGGAAAATACGGTATATATATATACATATATAATTACTTTTATATTATTTCTTTTATATTATTTATTATACCCACCACTTTGCTGGGTATTTCATGATGTTGTTGCACAAATATAAATTATTGATATTTAAGTCCTTGCACTAACCATTCGATTTTATTGAAAAACATTCTTATAACTCTCATTTCTGATTTGAAAAGGACAGGACTTCTAAATGATAATTTCTGAAATTTAAGTAGAATTATCTTTTACGCTCTCGTAATTCCTTCCCCCTGGGGGATTTCCGCAAACTCATTTCTAGTGTATCTCTTCTCAATAAAAATAAATATGCTTGCCGAATTTCAAGCTTAAATATAATTGTTCTAAAATGGAGTTTTTTTTATTAATAAGCCCCATGAACTCCTTAGACTGTTGATTTCTGTTAGGCCCGTTCTTAGCGGATTTCAATTCTACAAAAAGAAGAAAAAAACCATGCATAGCAAATTTTATTACGGTAGGTTTGGTAGTTCGAAAATGGGAATTTATTTTATCAATGCCTTACAGTAATTCTCCCTTCCCCCATAGGAGTCTAGATTCGAAAATTCCGTTCTTGATGGATCTCTATTCTACTAAAGAAACATGCTTACTATCTTTCATGTCTGTAGATTTAATACTTCCAAAAGGTGGGAATTTTTTTATAACGCCATTAAAACCCTCGCAATGCCCCTTGTGTGTCTATTTTTGAAAAACCTCTTCTATAGTGGGGTACCTTCTACCTTCTATATATCAAAACCCCTTCTACTCCATTAAAGAAACGTGAGTGCCAAATTTTAAGTCGGTAGGTCTAATGGTTTAAAAATGGGATTATCTTTTATCTATAATTCCTCTTTAACCCCTCGAAATCTTCTTGGTGGCCTATTTCTGCAAAACCATTTCTGTAGAGGATATTTACTCCATGAAAGGAACTTGCTTACCAAGTTTCAAACTTGTATTTCGAATACTTCAAAAAGTAGAATTTTACCTATAATGGCACTTAACCTCTGGAACCCCCCTTGAGGGTAAATTTTCGCAAAGCTCTTTCTTAGAGGCTCTGTACTCTCTAAAAGGAACACTCCTACTAAATTTCAAGTCTGTAGGTCTAATAGTTCTGGAGATATCATGAAGAGTGAGTCACTTTTGCCTTTTATATATATATCGAATCCTTTTATATATATACAAGGGATTTGCAATTCTAGTACTTTTAATTTTTATTTTTTCAATACTACCTTACATTTTGTATCATGTATAGATAGAAAACAAAAAATATTTAAAAAAAATTTAAGCCAATTCCTACTTAGATCAACAAAGAAATATTTTATTTTAGCTACTTTTTTTAAATAATTCCGATTAATATACATATGTATATACATAGGAAAGAATCACAACATTAAGCGGCAATTAATTTTTATTCATTATCATTAAATTTCGTATTGTCATCCAAAACAATCGTGTATATAAAATTTCAGTTCAACTGAATGCTTTAAAACGGGAGAAAAAAACCTTTTCAAGTTTTGACACAAGTCGCCAAAAATGATGCCAACGTGACTGTATTTGTAATTTGTTAAATAATTAATTCTAATCAACTAATTTTTATTAATTATAATTAAATTATTGTATTGTCATCCAAAATAATCAAGCATATAGAATTTCAAATCAACTGAGCGTTTTAAATTGTTTTTTATTAATGATTGAAAAATTCCACCAACATAAATAAATAAACAAATAAATATATAGAGTGTGAGTTAATAGTAGGAATTGAAAAAACTTTGCGATTAAATGTGATCATTTCTTCATGAGAAAATTATCATTTTTAAACTTTTTCGTGAAATTAACTTTCTGTTCTCTGGACTAAACTTGTTCTGTGCAAACTTCATACCGTTTTCATTTCTTGAATTCTTTGAATTTCTTAAAGAAATAGTTTATTCTATGGAGCCCTGATCCCAAATAGAAAGAAGGAAATTGAAAACCCAAAATAAAGAAACGATGTAAAATTCTGGAGTTTACTCCTCTACACAATAAAATTAGAGTAGTTTACATACATAAAAATTTTTTGCTGTTTCATCTTACAATAACGAATGCAAGAAAAGGTAAAATGTGTCAGCCTTGAATTAAGAAAAGAGAAAATATTGTTGAAATTCTAACTCATTTGCATTTTTACTTCGGGCTTTGTTAATTTTAACATAGACTCATTTCTAAAAGATTTTTTACAAAAACATTTTTGGTATACTTGATTTTATAACAAAGATAAAAAAATTATTCACATTTAAAAGTTAAAATAAACTTAAAGCATACAAATCATAACATTTTTATTATCTTTCAAAAAAGAAAGGAACAAATTCCGACGTAATTTTTAAAAAAAGAAGCTTTTACAAAATAATCAAGTATGAAGAAAATTAAACCACAGGTAATCTTAATTATGTTGAGAAAAAATTTCCCACGAGAGTTTCTAGGGAATTGAAAACCAAACAATTCGAACCGCATATTAAAACTCTTTGATTACTTCAAAATTTTGAAAGCTTTTCCACGTGATATTTATTTATTAATTTATTAACTTAAAATTGAAAAACTAAAACTGATAACTATTCTAAAATCTTAAGAAATTCACAATTTTTGGAATTCTGTTGTCATAAAATGGCAACAAGTGGGACAAATTTTCAAGGCATTGGAATATGTCTTAGAATGTAGCAAGAAAGTCATAAGTCACTGCTTCTCAAATTTTCGTTATACGCGACCCACTATTCAATCATCATTTTCATCACCCCCCTCCCTTCTCACAAAAACAATGTATTGAATTCAATAATACTACACTTTGACACTAAAGCTATACTGCGACTTTAACCTCTTATGTGCCAGCGACGTATATAAACGTCTCGCTCAGCCAAAGCATGAATTTTCTGGACATATATATACGTCTTTTCGAAGTGCGATCTTTTCTGTGCAGTGTTATCCATAAAATTATTCCGAATGTCTTGGAATGCAATAAAAGGACATTGGCATCGTTTGCGAAGGCCCTTTATCTAATTTTTTGTACATTTTTACCAGTTTTTTCCCATTTTAATAATAATAAATTTTTTTTCTGCTTTCAATTTTAAGATTTTTTCCTTAAAATATACTAAATAAATCTAAAAATCACAAAAAAATCCTCATATTTCCATTTTTTCAAAAAAAAAGTTGTCGCAAGTAGTCAGATACCTTAAGTTAACATAGCAGCTGTAATGCCAAGTGTTCAATCTAAACTAGAGTGGAATTCTTTCTCTTCATTGGCCTTAAATAATTCCAATTTTCCGAAATTTCAATCGATTTTAAAAGGTGTTTTTTTAGAGGTATAGATCTTTAAATTACAATAAAACAACGATGTATTATTCGATTGACATGAATTTTTTTATTCGAAAGATAATCTTCTGGCATTACATTTTAAATATGATTTCTGGCGTAGGACTGCCACGGCTGGCTCGGATGTAGTCCAATCTGGACGTCCAATTTTCGATGACTTTTTCCAACATTTGTGGCCGTATATCGGCAATAACACGGCGAATGTTGTCTTCCAAATGGTCAAGCGTTTGTGGCTTATCCGCATAGACCAATGATTTTACATAGCCTCACAGAAAATAGTCTAGCGGTGTTAAATCACAAGATCTTGGAGGCCAATTCACAGGTCCAATACGTGAAATTAGGCGGTCACCAAACGTGTCTTTCAATAAATCGATTCTGGCACAAGCTGTGTGACATGTTGCGCCGTCTTGTTGGAACCACAGCTCATTCAGAAAAGAAAAGGTTAGTAATCATGGCTCTATACCCATCACCATTGACTGTAACGTTGTGGCCTTCATCGTTTTTGAAGAAGTACGGACCAATGATTCCACCAGCCCATAAAGCGCACCAAACAGTCAGTTTTTCTGTTCTGGATGTAACGGTGTTTCGACATACACTTGTGGATTAGCTTCACTCCAAATGCGGCAGTTTTGTTTGTTGACGTAGCCATTCAACCAGAAGTGCGCTTCATCGCTAAACAAAATTCGCTTATGAAAATCGGGAACAACGGCAATCTCGTTTTGGGCCCATTCGACGAATCTACGCCTTGCTTGATGATCGTTTTGATGAATTTCCAAACCAAACTGAGAATAAATCACTTGACAGCTGTTAAATCGGTCGCCATATTGGAAAGTAATGCCAACTTAAACTTCTATACCTGGAAAAAAACACTCTTTATTACAAAAAAAAACGATTAACATTCCAAAAAACCTTTACCATTTTTGTATCAATCTAATCCCTAAGGATATGGGAGTTATTCTAAAGTTCCACTACATGAGAGAAAAGTTTAAATGCTGTAAGTAAAAACAACTGAAGCAATTAAATTGTCCAGAAAGCACTAATTTGTTCATTTATTAATAAAAACTGAAAAAATAAAATGTAGAATTGTAGTTTCTTTAAAAGAAATACTCATTTTTTAGACACTATAAATCACAAAATAACTATCTCAATCACAATTTAGGAATTCTTTTATCACAAAGTGGCAACAAGTACACCAAAATTTCCAAAGTATTGGAATACGTCTCAAAACATCTTCGCTTAAAAAAGGCTTAACAAACTTAACTTGAAACTGTAGTATCGAGTGTTCAATCTAATCTGAAATGAAAATTTTTCTCATTGTTGATCTTACTTGATAACCCGTTTCCGAAATTTTATTCGATATTACCAAAAATCGAAATTTCGTATCAGTTTAAAATCCAGGAAATCTGATTAAACTGCTTGATAAAAAAAAGTTTTTAAAATGATCGATAATCTCGTATGGTCGTTGAATTAAAATTTTATTAGGATTTATTAAAACTAAACTGAAAGATATTTCCATACGAAATTTATCAAGCATCTCCAAAAATGCAATTCAAAATACCTTAACGAGGAAAAAATTGATGAAATTTATGACTAATAGAAGATTAAGAAATATGTTGATTAGAAAATCAATTAGGCTTAATTTTTTCTCTTTTTTTATTTCTTCTTTAGATAATTAGGTAGTTCTCAATCAAATTATCTTTCAACATTAATGTCGTAATATTTTTAAAAACAAAATAACCGTTTATTTTTATAAATTAAGACTATAACCGTAATGCTAATTATTTTAGTTATTATGTTTTCTGCAATCAACACATAAATTCTTTTATTTTATGTTCGGTTAATCATGTCTTCGAAAAATTTTAATAACATTCCTTCTTAACCCCCAGTAATTACTTAAGCAAGTGTAAAAGTAACATCATTAAAAATAACCCTAAGGTATGTGGGGAAAATTTCTGGTGTTCAAATCAGTTAATAAGGCGAATCAACACGTTTTTAATCAATTCTAATTGAATTTATTTCGCATGTGAAGCTAAATATTTTGAGTGTCATATTTCTTATTAAGTTAATCTGATTAAAGTCGAAATTTATCGTGAGGAGTATTAAATATTAATAAAATATTGTCGAAGTCTTTTTTTTATTTAGTTTAAGTTTATTAAAATTGAAGTTTAATTAAAACTTCCCTTGAGCATTTGTATAAAGTACTGTTCGAAAGTTTCAGTGGATAATTTGCTACTAGTAGTGCTAAATTTTAAAGTTTAAAAAATAAATTATTTGTGTTCTATTCTTACAACTACATACAGAAGATAATTTTTTTAAACATATTTCTTATAAAATTCGAATAAAAATATTGCTATTGAACGATAAACGACTTTTAAAAACTTTTCTATCATTTGAAGTTTTTTGAAAATATTCTCAAAAATCCTGCTGTATATCTCTGACGTCTTTTGGTACTTCAACTAGTAATTTGAGAATTCCTGAATAGAAAATATATATAAAAAAAAACATCTTTAATCATTACTCTTTTTAAACTATTAATTAAGTGGTTTATGAGTGTAAAATACTTTATGAAACGATATGTGTTTCTATTATTTTTTAAAAACTAAACAAGTTAAGTTTCGAAAAAGTGAGAATTTTTTTCGATTCAAAATATTTGATAACGTTACTGAAATTAATTTTCCTAATTTCTAGCTTTTCCCACATAAAAAGTTATTTTGTTAAATATTTTGATCGGAAGTCTTTCAATTAATATCTGCCTTTTTCAGTTTAAAATCTGTTAATTGAATGGAATTTGACTAATAAAAATATAAAAACACAACAGATCAAATATAAACTGAATTTCAGAAAATATTTAGACTTTTAAGTTTCCTCAAATGCGAATAAAGAACGTTTTGTACATTAAAAATGTATCTTTAAAATAAACTAGATAAATTACTAGATATGTTACTAAACTTGTTTCAATATTTTCTTTAATTACTTTAATTTTCGTTTTAATTCCTTAACTTTATTGATTCACAGAACATACTTATTTATACTAATTCACATTGAACACATTTTTATACTCTTATAAGAGCACAAGCGGGTATTCCATTTTGAACTTTTATGAACTCAAAAGCAAAACAACTTCTCAAGGGATTGTATAGGCTCCATTACACACTATTTACAATGTGGTTACACTGAAAAAAAATGAGTGGTTAACACCACGTCACAAGTCATTCTCTCTGTTCTGTAGCTGAAGCTACTGTTACAGCACTTTGTTATTGATATACTGTCTGATAGCTTGAAATACATATACCTTTCCCATGAATTTATTTTAATCTACTAAATATTCAAATTTACAAAATTAAATTTATAAATTACATTAAAATAAAAATATTCGTTAATATTAATATTTAACATTAAAACATTAGCTACAAATTTTTCGAATATCAGAAACTAAAAATGAAATTTTTCTCGTCGAATAGGAACCGGAGTTGGTTTGGATACTCGACCAAAAGGGAAGCAGATTATCGTGACCCAGTGGAAGAAATCCTTTCCTACTATATAGAGGGAAAGGGGAGCGTTCTCACTGACTGTTGTAGATGATATACTACAATGCTGTAGAAATGTCAGCAGGTGAAAAATAATTAGCGCACCCTAATCAGGACTCGAACTCGCAATGCCCGGTTTCGGAGACTGATGCCTTATCCATTAGGCCACGAGGGTTATGAAGCCTCTTTGAAAATTACGACTTTTACTACCACTTATTTCCCTTCTAAACCGCTCGCATCTCCTTTGTCCCAATTTAAGTCCCGTTGGTGCGGTGTGGTGTGGTAGTTAGGAGAAAGGGGTACCAACTCAGGTGTCGTCCACGTCACTTGACCTTTGTTCAAAATTACGTGGTCCGTCACCAAAAGCCCTCGTATGGCTGAACACAGTGCGACGTAAATATTCACTCACTCACTCACTGTCCCAATTTGGACAATGACCTTGCACTTTCTGCGGGTAAACAGACTGTACATTGAAGCTCTCTCTTCTTAGGGATAGTAAAAAATTTAAAAATAATACGGGGAAAAAGTTTTTGTAATACTTTATTGTATAGAACTTTCGAGATTTTTGCCGGTAAAATCCTAGGAGAGCCCCCACCCTTGGCGCCAAACCGGAAAAAGCGCCAAGCGAAGACGAAATGGCGCCAAGCAAACCCGACAACGGTGACAAGTAAACATAGCAGTATAAGATGGATGCGCAATGAAAATACATGTAAACAATACAGAAATTTAACATTTAAGATAAAAAATATAACAACAGCACTTACTTTCTTATTGTTGATCCTTCCCAAGTGGAGGGTAAAGTGTAATAACAGCTTTTAAAAAGTCCCGGAATGTCTCGTCGCTGAGCGAGTGATCGCGAGAGCGCCGCCATAGATACTCTGCGAGGTAATGGTCGAACATGCCTTCTGCGTGGCTGGTGTGATTGCGAAGAAAACGTTTTATTGCCGACCATGTACCCTCAATTGAATTGGTATGAGCACCGGTATCAGGATCTTTAAACATACACTGTGATTCACTTCCAAATGTTTAAAACCCTCATCAGACAAACATTTATACGCCTTCCAACAATCAGAAACAATCGTACTTCAGGCAGGACCCATTCTTTAATCACACACAGCAATTCCTCTTTCGTCCGTCGTTCAACCACTCGAAAAAAAAACATCTATTCGTTCCTCTTTCTATACCTCCAAACACCCACTTTCCATCCACAGGCTTGCCTTTTCCATACTTCATTTTACCAAATTTACTTTCATCAATTTCAACAATAACATTTACTCCTCCAATTTTAACGCTTTCGTTCACAACCGCATTCATACAAACCTCTCGACAAAACATAAACCAATCAATAACTGTATTTTTATTCAATTTCAATTCATTCACAACGTAATCATTCATACACCTTCCAAACCACATTTTAGTTACACGCAAAACATCATACATACTTAACTTACTATTGGAAAACCACGAATTCTTTCTTAAACTTCTGCAAACATCATGCGCATTCACACCTTTTTTTTCGACATCTCCATTCAAATCCATCCAAAACAACACTCTTTCGTTCATTTAATCGCATTTGCTCATTACAATTAGGACATTCATAACTTGAAGCAATTAATCCTTCTTTCATACACCATTCAATCAATTCTTTCTTGCCTCTAGCATTCAATAACGTAAAAAATTCTAACGTGTATTCACTCACAAGTGCAGCCATGCTTTCAACCCGGTGCCCAACAACAAAATGAAATTTGAAATGCGCGCCCACAAATGACGAGAATTCTAGAAAAATTTAGGTTTGCCATATGTTGTATTTAAAAAAGCAAGGTTACCATGACGGCGCAATTATCGCCAACCAAAGTAATTCGCGCCAAGGGTGGGGGCTCTCCTAGGTGTGAACCTTTTTGCCTTCTACACGAATATAGGATCTACTTACATCTTTTAAAAAAGATCTCTTCATGAGTCATGAGAAATTAGTTAAATTTGCTTCCTCCACTGCTTCAGCATTTGCCTTGGAGCAATTTGATTACAAAATCGAGTTACTTAAACGAAGTTGTTCGAGCATGTGCAGTGGGAGCCGCGCGGCGGTGATTAAGTGTATTTAGCGAAACGAGGATTAAGAGTTTTCAGAGTGTGTGGGAGATCAGACGAGCCAGAGCGTGGAATTACGGTTCCCATTGTAAGTGTTCCGACATACTTCCCGAGCAGCCGAGTGTGAAAATACGAGGGATATTCGGAAACTAAGGTCCGAATTGTCGTAGCTAAGCGAATGTCGCGCAAACATTGAAATGTGCATGCGTACCAACTTCCGGCATACCTTGCTCGTCAAACGATGCCATTTGCATTCGTATTGTTGCAGTGTGGTAAGTACAGTGCTACTTAAAATGTTTAAAACAATCGATCAGCCCGCTGACTGTGACCCGCTGATTCGGTTTTTGACAGCAAAGAACGTTTCAGTAGCGAAAATTCATAGACAGATAAGCGACGTGTATGGCCCAAATGCGATGAGTAGCAGCAAAGTGCGTAAGTGGGTGAGAGCTTTCAAGGACGGACGGGAAAATGTTCATGATGAACCGCGTTCCGGTCGACCATCAGTGATCACAGATGATTTGGTCAATGCCGTGGATGAAAAGATTCGTGAAGACCGGCGATTCACAATTTCAACTTTAGCATTGGAATTTCCGAATGTGGGTAGAACAACTTTGCACAAAGTCGTTTCCGAAAAGTTAAAATTTCGCAAATTGTGTGCACATTGGGTTCCCAGGCTGCTTACTGAGGAACACAAACTGAAAAGAATGACTTGTGCTCTTGATTTTTTGGATCGATATCATAAAGAAGGTTATCAATTTTTAGAGAGGATTGTCACAGAGGACGAGACGTGGGTTTCTCACATAACCCAGAGTCTAAACGTCAGTCAATGGCATGGCGTCACACAAATTCACCAGTCAGAGTTAAGGCCAAGCGGACAATCTCAACACGCAAGGTTATGGCAATCGTCTTTTGGGATAGACATGGGGTATTGTTAGTCGAGTTTATGCAGCAAGGGACAACACTAAATGCATCCGCTTACTGCGCTACCCTAACTAAACTTAGACGTGCGATACAGAATAAGTGACGTGGTCTTCTGACGTCTGGAGTTCTGTTGCTGCATGACAATTCCAGACCCCATTCTGCCATTAACACACAAAATCTGATCAGATCTTTTGGATGGTAACAGATTGACCACTCACCGTACAGTCCAGACTTGTCTCCGAGTGATTTTCACTTATTCCGCTACCTAAAAGAGTTTCTCGGCGGCAAACGCTTCGACACAGCTGACGAGGTGAAAGAAGAAGTTCAAGACTGGTTATCCTCACAGGCGGCAGACGTCTACGACTTAAGCATACAGAAGCTCGTAGAACGTTATGACAAATGTTTAAACAAATATGGAAAGTATGTAGAAAAATAGAGACACATGTAAGGAATTTAAAATATAAAGTGTTTTGAAAAAATCTGTAGTTTTATGTTTTATAAGTAAACGGACCTTAGTTTCCGAATATCCCTCGTAAAAGAGTTGTGTCAACATCCTCGTCTGGTTTCCTGAGACAAAAACACATAGGGACCACTCCCCAATATGATCCGTTCAGTCGAGCCGGAGAAGTGAGCTATTGTTCAAGGTGACGTGAGTAGTGGTTTCTTTTATGTGTTTTTATTGTTATAAATTGAGAACTAAATCAATCTTAGAAAAATGTTTAAGAACTGCCGTAAGGAAGATCTTCGGATCATAGCTCTTGAACTTGGTGAGACTGTTGCTGAAAAAGTAACTATCGTTGAGTTAACTGAAATTATTAAAGAAAATAAATATTTTAAAGAGGATGTTGAATTTGTTAAAGAATTAATTCAATATACAATCGATGACCGTAAGAAAGCGGAGGAAGACCGTAAGAGAGTAGAGGAAGACCGTAAGCGAGTAGAGGAAGACTGTAAAAAAGAAGCGGAAAATAGATTACGAGAAAAGGAGCTTGAGCTTGAACTTGCACGTTTAAATGTTAGCTTTAATTCAGATAACGAGAGAATAGATGAGGGCTGTAACTCGCTGGATGCGTTGGTGAAAAGTGTTCGAATCCTAAAGGTGAAGGTGCCTAATAGATCTGAAGGTTGGGCATTCTTTTTCGCTTCGTTAGAAAGAGCCTGTTACGTCATCTGCGCACTGTAGCGCCATCTGTAAAAAATTTGTAAAGGTAGACATTGTCTAGCTGTACCCCAACAAGAGCGGAACGAATGGAATGGCCAGCTCGATCTCTCCAGACCTGAATCTGATAGGAACATCTTTGGGACATTCTTCGGCAGAGAGGTTGCTGCATTAAATCCCTCCTCCAAGGTCGTTACATGAGCTGAAACAAGGCTTACTCTGTGTCTGGTCTCCGCCTCCTATTCCGGTGTCCGACAACTTAATAAACAGCATGGGAAATCGATGCCGCCAATGCATTCAAGTTAGGTGGCACATTCCTTATTAGAACCCATTTTTGTATTGTTTTTATGCCATTTTACCACATAACACTGTGATGTGCTGTTTCTCCAAGAATGGACTTTTCCGCAGAGATTGCATTTTGTTATAAATCGTTTTTGCAATACACTTATACAAATCTTCTATGACGCATTCAATAAAAAAAACTATTTAATGCACATATCCTCCAAATTCTTTGTTTCTACATTCATTCATTTGTAAATTAGACACAAAACCCGGTTGTACCTAACTTTTGAGGCCAGTGTAT